>CAUYSK010067448.1:0-39691 GCA_963575035.1 Avahi laniger | reverse complement strand
GTCAGCCTAGCTCACAGCAACCTCACACTCCTGGGCTCAAGCGATCCTTCTGCCTCAGCCTTCCGAGTAGCTGGGACTACAGGCATGCGCCACCATGCCTGGCTAATTTTTTCTATATATTTTTAGTTGTCCGATTAATTTCTTTCAATTTTTAGTAGAGACAGGATCTCGCTCTTGCTCAGGCTGGTTTCAAACTCCTGAGCTCAAACAATCCACCCGCCTCGGCCTCCCAGGGTGCTAGGATTACTGGCGTGAGCCACCGCGCCCGGCCTCCTGCCCTTGTCTTGAGAAGAGCTTCCTTTGGCTAGCTGGTGATCTTCAGCTGGAAAGTAAGCATCTCAATGGCAATAACCGTGGACAGAAGACAGGAAGCCACAACCCAATACTCTAGGCAAGACATATGTTATGGATTCAATGTGTCCCCACACTATTTGTATGTTGAAATTCTAAGCCCAGAAGATGATGTTAGGAGGTGGGACTTTTGGGAGGTGATTCATTGATGAGATTGAAGCCTTCCTGAATAGGAGATGCATCCCTATAGGAAGAGACACACATGAGAGTGTTTATTTCTTCTCTTTTCCTCTGCCCTTGGCTATATGAGGATACAGTGAGCAGACAGCTGTCTACAAACCAAGAAGAGAGCTCTCACCAAACACTAGATCTGCTAGCACCTTGATCTTGGACTTCCCAGCCTCCAGAACTGTGAGAAATAAATGCTTGTTGTTTAAGCCACCCAGTCTATCGTATGCTCTTACAGCAGCCTGAACTGACTAAGATAACATACAATCCCAAGAAGGGGAGAGCCTCCTCCCCATCCCAATATAACCCCATTGATCTGCCGCCACCACAATCACAGCTACATTTATATTTCCTGACTTTTGTGCAGATGGAGAGAAACCAAAGGAAGCTGATTTAAGAATAAGAAAGAGTGAAGTGTCTTATTCAACTCCACTATAAATTAATTTTAGTTCCCAATCTTTAGTGACTTGAGTATTAAAGACAGAAAAATATCTCAACTGACACCTAGGACAGAACCCTTCACTCTTATGGCAGAGAAAAATAGAATTTTTAATCTTTACGTGGAATATTTCTAGGCGGAGACCTGAATGTGTAAACGGGCAAAGATGGCCATTCCTTTCCAGCAGCTCTCCTTCAAGAAGAAAGATTGGTTTTCTAATTTGGAGTATTTATTCAGGCCCCCAGTCTGGGCTCTTCCCCACAACAAGTCGTCAGGAAGGACGTGGGTCCTTGCCATCAGCTGGTAGGATCTTGGGATCCAAACATTAGGACTTGGCATATCAAATACATGTTCATGAAAAGGCAGAAGATGTGCTCAGTTGAATTTCTTAAATTTTAAGGGAAGAATTTACTTTGTAATTTTTTCAGCTTGGAGTATGGAACATGTGAAAAGATTCTCTGCTGTAGGTCTTCACTTTCCTGCCAGAGAAAAACAATTGGGAGAAACCCTAAAAGCCGGGGCCATACTCAGCCCTCAGCACAGCTCATTAACTCAAACCATCAACCCATGAAGCTCCAGACCACTTCGATTAGCAGTCAATCCAGAAGTTGCAAGTGTGTAATGATCTCTTCCTTTCCAGGAACTTCATAGCTTATAAACTGCGGCAGTTCAAACTTCCAAAATGGCTACAGCAATATTTCTGGTCCCACATACTGTTCCAGAACCTTGTTGCTCCCTGTCAAGAGGTGCAATCTGCTTCTCCTCCCCTCGAAACTGGGCAAGACCTTGTGACTGATGTAATGAACACAATGCAGTGAAGGTGACACTCTATAGCTTCCGAGGCTAATTTACAGAAGGTTATCTCTCTCGAGATGCTTGTGCTTGGAACACAATCACCATGCTGTGAGAAAGCCCCATCAAACCCACGTGGAGAGCCAGTCTGGAGGCCCGCATGGAGAGCAACTGAGGCCTCCAGCCAACAGCCAGCATCAACAACCAGACATGTGAGCAAATAAGCCTTCAGATGACTCCAATGACTCCAGCTCTCGGCCTGCGAGTCTGCCAGATGAGGCCCCAAACACCTTGGAGCAGCGCAAGCTATCCTTCTTGTGCCCTGTGTGATTCCCAACACATTGGATTCATAAAAAAACAGAGTTAGTATGTAAACAGCCTCTGAATTTTAAAACTCTCAAGGACCAAGAGCCTCAGTATCCAGACACCTCTCTGTTGCTACCCTATCATAGGCATATTGGCCTCAGCAATGTGTGAATAAAATGACCAGAGGAGTCAGCCCAGGTTGGAAGAAGATTTGAGGCCATGCTTTGAGTGGAAATGTTGTTGCCTCTTTAGAAGAAAGTGCTTAAGGGATATAAATTGAGTAAGTCAAGAGTGCAATGGCAGCAGCAAGTAGGGTCACCTGACGTAGGAAAAGCCTCCTAAGAAAAGGGGACACAAGAGTGAATGAAAGAAGACAGCAGAGAACCAGACATCTGCCTAAGAAGCATCTGTAAGCTATCTAATAAATCACTGAAAATTTTAAACACTGTAGGTTTCAATCCTCAAGAAGAATAAAACAGTGTGAAAATAACTTGTTTTTCTCAAGGACGACCATGCGCCCCAAATTCTCATGTATGTCATTTCAATTTAGCTTTACAACAACTCTGTGAGATATTTACCATTTTTATTACCATTTTCTCATTTTATTTTTTATCATAAAAGACTTTCATTGTGAAAAATAAAAAACCATAGGCATGTTGGAGTGAAAATGAAGATTTCCCTTTATTATCTTACCTAACTTAATTATTCTCCCTGTCTCAAGAGTACCTACTACAACAACTCAAAAGTACCTGCTGGTATACTACCTCTTTGTAGATATACCACGGGTGTTCTACATCTTTCTGGAGCTTTTTCTTTTTGTTAATATACTTCTATATTTACACATATATAGCTATTTAAAGAACATAATGAGATTATATTATTTTGTCATGCATTTTGCTTTTGCATTTAATAATATATTCTGGACAGTTCCCCTTATGTGATGCTATTCCATTTCTTTTTAAAAAGGTTTTGGGTATTCTGAAGCATGGATACACAATGAATTATTCAGCTTTCCCCTCACTGATAGACCTAACTTTAGGCTATTACACACAATACTGCAACAATAATCTTTGTACATATATCGCTGGACACATGTGGTAGTACTTCTATAGGATGGATTCCTGAAAGTTGGATTTCTGGGCCAAGAGCATGTGAATTTTAAATTTTATATTACCCTAATTGTTAATATAAAGAAACATATTGAGAGGTTAAGGAATGTGACCGTAGTCACACCACTGGAGAGTAACAGAGCCAAGATTCAAACTGAAGTTACCTGATTCCGTGTGTTTGCTACTATGTCACGCTGTCTAGGAAGAGCGGGGGCTGCATCACCGCCAATGCCTACGAGATGGATCCCTGCATTTTCTTAAACTTGTGCCTACTCCTCAGGAACCAAGAAGGAGGAACAAAGCCCTAATCACTTCCCTGCATGAATTTTAAGCAAAGAAACTCACTTGGTATTAGTCAGGGCACACTAACTGCTATAACAAACCCGCCCCCAAATCTCAGTAGAAAATACACCAAAGGTTTCTGTCTTGCTCAGAATGGAGGTGGAGGGAGGGGCTCTGCTCCACGCAGCCATCCAGGGAGCCAGCCCCCTTGCACATCATTGCCTAAGTCTCTGGAGCCCTGCAAAGGACATAGACAAAGAACCCCTTTAAGCCATCTTGGCCTGGAAGTATCACGTCACCTCTATTCACATTTCATTGGCAGAGCTTAGTCATACGTCTAGATAGATCATATTGTAAAAAAAGTTGGATATTAAAGTCTAGCTGCGTGCCCAAGAGAAAAAAAAAACAAACAAAACACGGTGGTTTTGATGAACATATAGCATTGTCTCCACCACAGTAAGGAATTAAAACGCATGAAAGTGAAGAACTCGCACTGAGCAATTACTCTATGCCGGACAGTGCTTTGAGGGCTGTGTTGGACAATCTCCAGTAACCCTCCCACCAAGTCTGAGATAGGGACCATTTCCTCTTCCACATGTTATATATGAGAAAACTGAGGAACAGGGACAGAAAGTTACTCATCCAAGTTCACACCTCCTGTAAGTGGCAGAGCAGAGAATCGGATGGACTGGCCCAGGGGCCACGCTCCCTGGACTTGCTTTACACAGCCTTCTAGATCTCAAAGCAGCTGCTCTCATCTTGAAAAGAACAACAAGCAGCTCTACTTGTGTTACAAAAACAATTTTGCATTCAACTTTTGTTTCAGTTAAATGTATTTGAATTTTTTTCCATGAATGTTCTTTATGGCATCCTGGCCTTGACACAGGACCTAATTAATCATCTCTTTGGGTCCCCCATTATCCTCTGTGGTAGCCACAAATCCCTCTCTAGAAAGAAAACCTTCAAGTTTTGTCCTAAGAGAAAGGCTGGGGGAGAAAAGGAGGGGCTGTGTCGTGTTCCTGTTTGAATCAATTGTTTGCTTAACCCTGTGGCTGAATTATAAATAGGGCTTTCTTTTTTAAGGCTAAAGAGATAATCAAATGAGTTCAGTGCAATGACTTAGACGAGAGAGAGCCAAAGTCTGACCAGGGCTCCCAGTGTGCATGAATATATCCACTTTTTTCATGCCCTTTTTCTCACATACTGTGTTAAAAGTAGTGAGGAAGAGAAAGAGGTGGGGGAGGGCTGGAGGAGGAGAAAGGGGGAGAGAAGGGGCAGAGAAGAAAGAGGAAGCGGAGGAGGAAGAGATGGAGATAGCTCCAAGGTACTTTGCCCAGCTCCTTGGAGGTAAGGTTAGTTCTTGTTATGCTTGGGGAAGAGCAAGTCTGATACTCATCTGATAGTCTCAGCTAAGGTAGTACTGAAATGGTTATAAAGTGAAAATGCTGAAAGATTCGCAAACTAGTTGATTAACATCCGTTGCTCCAAGCCCCATAAGCACCCCACCGTCACACTATGTGCTTGGTCCACCCCCCATGACCAAGAATCCACCACCCTGCTACCAAAGGGGTATGCCTGATACTGCAGGAGCTCCCTGGACGTGCTCCTGAACGTGATATTGGTCAATCCACCTGCCCTACGAGTTGTCAAATATTTTGACTGCCCCTGGGCAGAAATCCATGCCCTGCAGCCTGGCAACGAGGCTGTCATTATGCCCAGCCTTCCTCTCTTTGTTCGCCCTTTACTGTCCCTACCTGAGCATCTGATGGTTTGAGAACACCAGCCACCAGGTCGGTCTGATGTCACCAATCAACTTGCCCTTCACCACCCAGTCAAAGCAAACGTAGCTACAGGGAGTGTGTGCTATCTCTGGGCTGGGGGTGGAATCACTGGAAAGGCTCCGAGGGAGTGTGGATGGGGCATACGCTGACTCCCTGCTATCCAGTTTATATGCTGTTACACAGTTTGTAAAACTCTTTCACATGCATGATCTCACCTGATTGTCACACCAAATCTTCTGGTAGGCAGCGCAGAGGTGATGGTTCCAGTTTCACAGAGAAGGAAATATAAGTCCAGAGAGGAGATGTGAATTGCTGAGGTCCTAGAGCTAAGATTCAAACCATGGCATGTGGATGCCAAGTCCCACCCTCCATGGTGCCTTGTTAGTAACAGCAATTATTATCACTTCCCTGTCTCCTCTTCCTGGTGGTTGTGAATTCCATTCCCAGGCTGCTTCCATTTCACAGCAGCAGCTCACAGCTTCCTCCACACGCTTTCCTAGGGTCCAGAGAGGGGTTGTCAGATGGCAGTGGCCCGAGCTCTTGTGGATCTCCAAATGTCCTAGCCTTGCAGGTCCACCTTCATCTGGACCAGGCTTGACCATGAGGCAACTGAGGAGGAAAGTGGGGACCGTCACAAGTTCCTAAGAAGAGGGGTGAACCCAGGTCTGACATCAATCAAAATCCTTGGGTTTGCGTAGCATGTTATTCATTCTGATTTTATTTCATCCTCATTCTTTCCTTGTTCTTTCATAGTAACTATGCAAAGACATCGGAGGACACATGACCACCATTTTATAATGAGAAATGGGATCCCGATGACGTTCAGTGATTGAAAAGGTCACACACATGGTGGTTACTGTCAGGGCCAGGCTAGGGCTCCAAAGTCCAGGCTCCCTATTCAAGGCTCATCACTGCACTGCGTCACCTACTGCCGCACACGCACCCCAAGTCCTTCTAGGAAGGCAAAGGCTGTTTGGGTAAGAAAATGCTGAATCATCAGCTGCCCAGGCTCCATCATCACAAGGAGAGTAGGGATGCAGATGATCTATGACACCGAATGAACCAAAAGGATTCTTTTATTATTTGAGAGTACATTCTCAGGTAAGAGATCTACCTTTTCCATTATATTTTGTTCTGTTTAAATAAGAAGTAAGAAGGGAGGCTGAAAAGAAATGGCTAGTTACTACTTCCACTACGTTATCTCATTTAGCCACCCACCATAACAACTGTTGGGCAACACTGTTATCATCCACTTGGCATAGATGAGGAAGCAGGGTCTGAGATGGTCTGTAACCTGCCTGAAGTCGTACAGCTAGGAATTTGCCTTCCCCAATGCTCCCAGATTCTAAGGAGGTCCCCCTGTAACATGGCGCAGCTCTGCCATTTGGAAGGAAGAGTGTGAATTTGGGCTCCCTCTCTTCGATTCTGTGTGGTTCAGGCCGGTTATTTTCTTGGTCTCTGAGACTCACTTTCCTCATTTCTAAACTGCAGATAATATCCTGCCTTTTCAAGATGGTTATGAGAATTAATATCAAGAGCTAACACTTGTTGAGTGTTTCCTAAATGATACTGTTCCCCTACTACGTCAGTAACTGCTCCACACATCTCTGTGGGAGTGGGGACTGCTTTTCCAGCCCCGCGTCCCAGGAGAGAAATCTGAAGCACAGAGCATTTGAGAGACGCGTCCCAGTTAGGAGCTGGGAGGGCCGGTATTTGAAGTCAAAGAATTTGACTCCACAGTCCCTGTTCCCCGCCTCTGTGGGCGGCCGCCCCTTTGATTTAAGATGACTGGCGCCTCACAGGCTTCATAACCAGTGTCTGCTTCATCATCCTGAGGGCTGGTAGCTGAAGGGAACTGAAGTGACCCTGGCCTGGGAAATTCACCAGGACCAACCCCCAAAACAGCTTAAATTACTCAGGAACATGGGGAGGGGCACCGAGTCCTCCACAGACAGCAGAGGTGACGTAGGCATTGTCAGGCTTTACACGCCTGGTGGAGGCCACAGGGAGAGAAGGGTCTCGTCATCCACACGGGGCCCCACTCCATCTGTGGAAAGTCTGGGCCTGCCGTGCCTTTCATCTCCTTTCCCTGCTTGGATGGGAGAATGAGCTTAAGGAAAACAGCTAAGTTCTAGAAACATTCAGAAGACAGAAGAGTCTGTTATTAAAGAACAAAATATTTGTAAGAAATAAATTGAATGTTACATGGACACACCCAGATACACACACACACACATACATGCAGATATACATACAATTTCTCTTCTTTCTCTCCCTCTCTCTCTCATACTTTGCAAACATGCTCCTCAGCAGCTGGTAAGCTGTTCCCTGTCCTCCCACTCAGCCGAATGCCAGCTGTCCCTCCATCCCAACCTAGGCTCTTGTAATGCTTTCAGCTTCCAAGAGACAGCTTGACTCAAAATGCCACCCAGTCCTGCTGCCAGGGGGAGAGCCAGGCCTCACCCAGCAGGGAGGGACAGAAAACACGGTAGCAGAGTCATCATCCCAGGAGGGCTCTCCCAGCGTGAGCATCTGGGAGGTGTTTCTGCCCAGAGGTGGAGCTGTGACTTCTGAAAATTGCCAGCCTATTAGGGAGTGTCTCACAGGGCAAGAGGGGTCTTCGGTGTTAGCCTCTGGCGTCAGCCTACCTTTCCAGGAGTTAAATGCATGAGACAAGCCATGCGTTTTATGTTACTCGTTCGCACCTTGTTCTTCTTAATGGTGCCTTGTAAGTACCTCACTTTGCTCTACATTTTACTGATATCTTAGCAAGAACCGCAGAGACCCAAGAGGGACAGAATCTAAAAGTCTGAGAGTTCTCTGATTTATCCTTTCTTTGATTCTGCCTCCTCCCTGTCAAGTCCCCATAATATACTCATGACAATCCTCTGTGGAAATGTCTATCATGTCTCCTTTATCTGAGAACAGACCTGACCACACCCACAGCCATGGGCGTGGATCAGTGACCTAAGCTAAGCCAATCAGAGCTTAGCACCTGTCCACAGAGCATAGGTCAGGGCGTGAGCACACGACCCAAGCCAGCCAATCAGAATCCTTTCCCTGGATTTTCCAAACCAACCAGGACTGAGAAGTCCCCTTCTAATTTGGTTGCACCGTGAGTGGACCACTGCCTGCAGCCACAGTCCCAGCCCACTGAAGACAGCTGGTCGGAGAAAATGGAAAGGTCGTAAGCTGAGAGGACGACTTCTGCTGTTTCCTGATTCTCCACTTTCTGGTTTCATGAGCTAATAAATCTCATTGTGTGGGGTTTTATTTATTTATTTTTTTCCATATAAGCCGGGTTGTTTGAATTGGATTTCTGTTGTTTAACAAAAATAACGGCCAGTGTTTGAAATGTGGTGGTGTGGGGAACTATTAAGCCATCTCGCCTCTCAAATCTTGTAATAATCTAGTAACCAAAGAGGAACTGACTTTTAAGGTTCATAACTCAGGCAGGGCAATGTGTTGCCAAGTTACCAAAAAATCCTATTCAAAATTGCTATATAATAAAGGAAATGTATTGACTCATGCAGCTGAAAAGTCCCAAAGTGACTCTCATATACAGACAGAAAGCTTAATCCAAGAGCTCAACTACTGTCACCAATATCTCAGACCCTTGCATCTCTCCTTTCTGCCTTCTGCAGTGTCAGCTCCATCCTCGGGCTCTGTTCAGACCACCAAGAAAATCACTGAAGGCTGGCAGACTCCTACCCCAATTTTGTTACCTGCAGCCACATTTAGTTGTGAACGAAAGTGAAAAGTTCCAGTATGATGATGCGCTTCCGTTTCTTCAAATAATCTTGAAATCATCTATCAGTATGTGTGTGTGTGTGTGTGTGTGTGTGTGTGCATGAAAATGCAGGAAAGGATACATATCAGGCCATTAAAATTGTTCACATGGAGTGGGGCAAGTGGACACAAGGAAAAGTGGGTGAAAGACTTGGGGACAAAGTGTCCTTGATAATAACAGTATTTACAGTGCGTATTAGTTTTCCATGGCTTTTCCAGCTTTCAGCGGCCGCCCACACTCCGTGACTCATGGCCCCCTCCATTTCTAACGCCAGCACTTGTTCACATTGCGTCACTCTGGCACTGACGCTTCTGCCTCCCTCTTCCACATTGAAGGACACTTGTGATTACACTGGGCCCCGCTGGATAACCCAGGACACTCTCCCCCACTTTAAGGTCAGCCGATGAGCAACCTTAATTCCATCTGCTACCTTAATTTCCCTTTGCCACATAATGTGGCACATTCACAGGTTCCAGGGATCGGGACGGGGACAACTTTGAGAGGCCATTATCCTGCATTCCACACATCATGGTCCCATTTGTGAAAATGTAGATGCACAGATACATAAAACAACAAAGCGGAAATGCATACGTATGTGTGTGTGTGTGTGTGTGTGTGTGTGTATGTGTGTGTGTGTGTGTGTATAAAGTGGCAAAGTGATAAAATGGAGGATGGGCTATGAAAATGATAGTGGTTATCAAAGGAGTAGAACACAATTCTCTTTATTTTTTTCCTCAAACTTTTATGTTGTGTTTTATCTTTTTGAATATTTTAAAATCTATGTACAGCAAAAAGCAATAATGCTAGTTTCATTGGTGATGGTGGGGTGTGTGACCTGAACTGCCTTGCACATCTGAAGCTCTAGACCCCAAAGGTCTATGAAAGACAGGAGGAGCAGCCCCAGGGGAAATTTGTGCCGACTGGGTCTCCCTGCCACCAAACACCCCTCTTCTGTACACAATAGGAGACATCGAGCCAAGGCAATAGAAAAACTCCCATCTGTTGATAATCCAATTAGAGAGATTCAAAGCCAAGTAGCACATGCAGACTGATGGCTGTGCCGAAACCCACTTTGCAGTGGCTCTGCACTGGGGGCTTGGGCGGGGAGGCAGGGAACGAAGGCAGCTCTGAAGGTCTCAGATTATAGATCCCAGAGGAAGTCACTTCCCTTCCTTCCCCCAACAGCTCCCTCCACAATGTCTCCTCATTTTCAGAATCCATCATCTGTCCCTTTCCACATTCTTGGTCACTGTCATGCACATTCCTTTCAACCTCTCCATTTCCTGGTCCCAGAGGGTCAGCACACCAGCTGCCCTCCAAGAGCATCCTCTTTGCATTAATTCTTGCTCTCTACAAGACAATCTGTGATATTAGCATTCCCCGAATCATGAGATATTTATTAGGTGGTCAGTGAAACATACAATTCTGTGGTCAAAATTTGGGAAGACAAAGCTAACAAAATTAAATTCATTGTTTCTTTGCAGGACACCCCAGAGGCGTTTACATGCTCATGTGCACTGCAATGCACTGTAATACTCCAGGAGGTGGCTGGGATAAGCAGTAAATCCACCTACCTATGGCATCATGTGAATAAGGAAAATCGATGACATTATTGCTCTACCTGTTAGAAACAGTATTTAAAACCTCTGTATGATGATAGGGCGAGTTAAGAACTTAATCTTAGAGCCCAAAAGAGCCTTAGAGATCAGCTAGTCCAACTCCTTGATTTTAAAGCTGAAGACAGGCACAGAGAGGGAAGTAACTTGCCTAAAGTCACACAGCAAAGATAAGAATCTCTTTCCAGTGCCCTTCCTTGCTCACTATCTTATGCCATCCCAAGTTACCTCTACTACGCACAGAAAGGAGGCACACTTCATATGGAAAATCTTTGGCAGATCACAAATTATCCCTGGACACTTTAAGCCATAGGGAATACTTGCTGTGTTGCCTGTTGAGACATTTCAGGGCATCATAGTCAAATGACTTGGGTTATTTTGATTTGTGATGGTGGTTAGACAGCAGGACATGCAAAATTATAATGCACCTTAAAGATCTCTTTATCCAACATTCCACCTGGGATATAAATTTTATCTATGGAAATCCAGGAAAAAAATGATTATAGAGCTTTAAAAAACTGCTTTATTAAGGTTTGTCGTACAACAAACTATGCGCTATTATTATTAATACACTACACATTTACAATTTAATAAGTTTTGGCATGTATGTACACCCATGAAATGGTTACCACAATCAAAATAATAAGTTTATCTAAATATTTCTTCATGGCCTATAGGAATCCTGACTTGTCACTCTCCTGACCCCTCACCGTTAGGCGCACCCACGGATCGGTTTCCTATCACTATAGATTAGTTTGCCTTTTCAGGAGTTTTGTATAAATGGAAACATACAAGTACTTTTTTAGAGGTCTTGCTTTTTTTTTACTCAGCATAGTTATTCTGAAATCCACCAATATAGTTGCCTATATTAATAGTTTATCCCCGTTTACTGCTAACCAGCATTCCGTTGTGCATATATACCACAGTTTGTTCATTCATTCACCTGTTCATGAACTTCGGGGTTGTTTCCAGTCTGTGGATAGTACAAATACAGCTTCAGTGAGTGTTCATCTGTAACCCTTTATGTGGACATGTGCTTTTTCTTCTCGGGCAAAAACTTAGGAATGGAATAGTTTAATGATATTTTAAGTGTATACTTAATTTTTTAAGAACATGCCAAATGTTTCTCTGAAGTGATTGAAGCATTTTGCATTTGCAACAAGAGTGTATGAGAATTCTAGTTCCTCCATATCCTTGGCAACACTTGGTAAAGTTTAGTCTTCATCATTTTAATCATTCTAATAGGTATCTAGAGTATATCATTATGGGTTTAAATTGCATTTCTTCAACGATTAATAATATTGATCATTTTTATGTGCTTTTTTGTTATTTGGATATCTTCTTTGATGAAATGTCATTTCAAAATCTTTACCCATTTTTAATTGAGTTTTTTTCTTGTGAAAGTTCTTTATATAGTCTGGATACAGATACTTTCCCAAATACATGCTTTGAAAATATTTTCTCCCAGTTTGTGGCTCGTCTTTTCATTCTCTTAGCGCTGCTTTCATACAAACAGAAGTTTTTTGATGTTTATGAAGTCAAATTTAGCAAGGTGTAGTTTTCTTTTCTTATGACATCTTTGTTTTACTCTGGAGTCAGGGTAAGAATGGCATCAAAGAATGAGTAGAGAAGTATTCTCTCTTCTTCAATTTTCTGGAAGAGTTTGTGTAGCATTGGTAATATTTCTTCCTGAAATGTTAGGTAGAATTCCTCAGTAGAGTCAGCTGGGTCTGAATGGCTTCTTTGTGGGAAGATTTTTAATTACAAATTGAATTTTCTAAATAGATTTAGGCTGTTAAGGTTATCTAACTATTGCTACTTGAGGGAGCCTTAGTAGTTTGAGTCTTTTAAGAAAATTTGTCCTATTTATCTAGGCGTGAAGTTGTTCACAATATCCGCTTTATTACCATTTAAATATCTATCAAGTCTGTGACAATGTCACCTCGGTGGTTCCTGACACCTGGCAATTCATGTGTTCTCTCTTTCCCCACTGAGCAGTTTGGCTACAGTTTATCAGTTTTATTGATCTCAAAGAACTAGATTTTGTTTTCATTTATTTTCTCAATTGTTTATTGTTTTATATTTCATTGATTTCTGCTTTAACTTTTATTTTCTTCTACACTTACTTTGGTTTTAATTTGCTCTTATTTTTCAAGTGGAAGAAGCTGAATGCATTAGTTTGAGACCTTTTTCCTTTTCTATTATAGTCATTTGTTACTATAAATTTTCTCCTAAGTATGACTTTTTCTGCATTCCAAAAATGCTAATGTCTTTGTTTTCATTCAGCTCAAAACACTTTTTCATTTCCCCTTTCATTTCTTCTTCACCTTACAGGGTATTTAGAAGAGTGCTATTTAGTTTTCAAGTATTTGGAGATTTTCCAGTTATGTTTTGATTGTTGATTCCTAATGTAATTTCACTGTGGTTGGAGAACATACTTCATATGACTTGAATCCTTCTATTAATAAATTTATTCAGATTTGTTTTTATGGCCTAGAATATGATCTATTTGGGTAAATGATCTGTGAACACTTGAAAAGAACGCCCATTGTGCTGTTGTTGGGGGAAGTGTTCTATAAATGTCAGTTAGGCCAGGATGGGTGATAATATTGTTCAAGTCTACGATACACTTGCTTGTTTTCTGTCTACTTGTTCTAAAAATTATTGAGATGGAGTGATTTTTCTCAGTATAATTGGGGATTTTTCTATTTTTTCCAGTATTTTTAACAATTTTACTTCATACTTTGAAGTCATGTAATTAGAGGTATACATTTAGCATTGTGATAGCCTCTCAATAAACTGGCCCCTTTCTCATCACAAAATAACCATTTTATCTTTAGTAACATTATTTTCTTTGAATTATACTTTGTCTAACTCTAGCATTAATATAATCACTCCAGATTTCTTTTGACTAGTGTTAGCATATCTTTCCCATCCTTTTACATTTATATATTTTTGTCTTATTATTTAAAGTATGTTTCTTATAGACAGTATTACTTGGCTTTTTTTTTTTCCCACTGAATCTGAAAATCTCTGCCCTTTAAATGGGGTGTTTAGACTATTTACATTTAATGCAGATACTAACATAGTTAGTAGTTAGGCTTAAGTCTGTCATCTTGCTACTTATTTCTATTTGTTTCATTTGCTCTTTATTCCTTTTTTCACACTTCTTTTGGATAATTTTTAGGGATTTTAATTGCTTCCTGTTTTATTTTTTGTCGGTTTATTTGCCATAACTCTTTTCTTAATTTATTTGTTGCTTTAGGGTTATAATATACAACTTTAATTTATTGAAGTATAGCTTAAAATGATATTATATCACTTTATATATAAGACTTTATAATAGTATACTTCTTTCTATGCTTCCAGGCTTTTTGCTATTTTGTCATATGTTTTATCTATAGCTATAAAATAAATCCCAGAATACATTGCTATTATCATTGTTTAAACAGTAAGTTTTTTTAAGAGGCATTTACTTAGTAAGAAAAACTGTATACATTTACCCATGTAGATTCTGTATCTGATGCTCTTCAGGCCTTTGTGCAAAAATTTCATCTGGTATAATTTTTATTCTGTCTAAATGATTTTCTTTAAAAACTTTTTGTAGTATAGTTATTCTGTTGATTACTTTATTCAGTCTTACATGTTCGAAATGTCTATTTTTTCTTTAGTTTTGAAAGACATTTTTATTGGATATATAATGCTGGCTTTACAAGTTTTTGTTTACTTTTTTTCAGTGCTTAAGAAATATTATTCTACTGTCTTCATGCCTACATTGTTTTTAATAGGAAATCTATTATCATTATCTATGTTTCTCTGTGTGCCTTTCTTTCTCAAGCTTCTTTTAGTATTTTAATTGCTAGTTTTGAGCAATTTCATTACATTTTGCTCTGGTATAGTTTTTTTGTATATTTTTATAGTTGGGATTCATTAAGCTTCCTGATTTGTAGATTTATAGTTTTCACCAAAATTCAAAAAATTTCAGCCATTAATTCTTTAAAAAAATGTTTTCCCCTCCCCTTTAGGAACTTGAAGTACATGTATGTTAGCCATCTTGTAGTTTTCCCACAGCTCATTGATGTTTCTTTTATTTTCTAAATTCTTTTTTTTTCCTTAGTGTTTCATTTTGGATAGTTCCTATCTCTGTGTCTTCAAGTTCACCAGTATCTTCTTCAACAATGTTTAATCTGACGTTAATCCCATCCCATGTATTTTCATCTCAGACACTGCAGATTTCATCTCTAAAAGTTTGAGTTGGCTTTTTAAAAATACTTTCTGTGACTCTAATTAATATGTTCAATCTTTTCTCTATATTTGTGAACATATAGGATACAGTCATAATAATGCCTTAATGTCCTTGTCTACTAATGGTAAAATCTGTATTATTTCCGACATAGTTTCAATTGATTACCTGGTAATTTTGGTTGAATACAAGATACTGTGAATTTTATATTATTGGCTGATGGATGTTTTTACATTCCTAAAAATATTCTTGAGCTTTGTTCTGTGGCATTGTTAAGATAACTGAAGAGAGTTTGATTCCTTTAATCTTAGATTTAATATTTGTTAGCTAAAACCAGATCAGCAACTATTCTAGGGCTAATTTACCTTACTGCTAATAGTTGTTCCTTTTAAAAATGTTTTTTTCACTTCTGGGTCTCAGAGGCTGCAGGGCTGAGCCCCGGCGCCCTCCCCCCTCCCTCTGTTTCGGGTGCTGGCGCCCCTCTGAGCATGCTCCCTAATATCCGTATGATTGTGAGGGTTTCACTCTGGCTGGTAACACTGTGTATGAGCCCCAGGGAGTGGCTCTTTTATTCATTTCAGGTGATTTTTCCTTGGTTTGAGGTAACTTTTCATATGCATATTCATACTCAGCACCCATCTGCATACTCAGGGGCGACCTCTGAAGTTCTCTCTCTGTGCAGTCCCCTCCCCCCGCTGTTCCGTCCTGGGAACCCTGGCGGCCTGGGCTCCCACAGTCTCCACTGCGCCTGTTCAGCTCTGTTTTGGGGGGCACTGCCAGAGAGCCCTCCTCCGTGCTGAATCCCTAGAAACGGTCTCAGGGCAGTAACTTGGGACCATTTTAGGCCTTACTTTGTTTTCTGTCCCACGGGGGTCACTCTCCTTTGTTGCCCAATGTCCAGCTTGTTTTATGACATTTTTCTGTTTCTGCTGTTGACGTTGTTGCAGGTGGGAGGGAAAACCTGGTCACTCTTACTCTGCCGTAAGTGAATTCGGACGTCCCTGGGTATGAGATCTTGGTAAGGCTGCGCCCCCTCAGCTCTTCCCCGGTCCCCCTTCTGTTCATGCTGCAGAACCGCGTGTGTACCGCGCAGCCAGGCCTCCCTGCGAGGGCGGGTGGGTGCGGGTTTATGTGCCACCAAAGATTAGCATACACAGAAGTAAAAAGTTTTTATTTTGCTTTTTCAGAGAAAGAGAGAGACGAGGGAAAGCGAGGAGGGGGTGAAGAGAGAAAGAAAGAAAAGAGAGAAGGGAAAAAGAAAGAGGGAGAAGAGGGAGAGAGAGAGGCGGGGAGGCCACGCACAAAGGAAGACACGAAGTGTTGGGGCAGCTGAGGAAAAGCACCTTGGTGTTTTTAAAGAGTAAAAAATGTTTTTTTTTTCCCCCTTGTTGCAGACTGATTACAGGAGTGGCTGAAGCAGCTGTGTCTGTTTTTTTTTTGTTGTTGTTGTTGTTGTTGTTTTGTTTTTTTTTTGTTCTGTTCTCTGTGAAGCTGCCTTTATCAAAGTCCTTGGAATCCGGTTCTGGGGAGAGCTGGGGGGCGGGGGGCTGGCACCCCTGCTGCCTGCTTAGGGCTCTTCAAGGCTGTGAAAACAAACTCTCAAATAAAACCATTTTAATCTCAAAGATGAGTTGAGTCCCAGGTGTTTAATTAAACAAAACAAAAGGCATTTGTGCTGTGAGTTTTCTCTTTAAAGCGGCAATTATGGGCTGTGAGTTTATTTCTTACTTTCTGTTAGATAGCTCCTTTTTCTCTGTTGGATAGTCTACTAACAAGGCTGTCCTCTTACCTCCTCCCTTTCTTCCTGAGAGATCTCATTCCCGAGTTTCAAACGAACCCGTGTGTTGAATCTCACATTTCTATCATCGTCCTGGTCTCTCCTCCTAATTCCCAGACTTACGTATCCAATGACTTACTAGTCATTTTTTTTTAGATATGTCATAAGCTGCTTGAACTGAACATGTAGAAAATGAATAGTCCCCTCCAAATTCCTACCACCTCCTTATTTAAATCTCTCCATAGCATTCCTCACGTTATTTATAGCTGGTTTTTTATGTTTCTTTCTCTCCTTAGATTATTAGCAGATATTATCTTTTAATCATATTTTCAAGCACTAGTATAGCTCCTGAGCTAAAGAGCTTCTCAATAAATATATTGAATTCAATTGAATCTTATAAATGAGGGAAACTGACAGAGAGAGGGAGAGAGAAATACTCCAAGCTGAAAGCTTTCACATTGAACAGGACCTATCATGTCCCCAAAAAGATATATTGGGAAGTGGAACCAGTCTGGGGCACTGACTGCCTTCCCTTCTCTGGCCCCTGTGAAGGAGATACCTAGGGCTAAGCAAGGATAGAAAATTCAGTGGAAAGAATGGAAGGAAGCCAACTTTCTGGGCTGCTAAATGCTAAATATTGCCACTTAGGACGGTGTCCAAATTAACCACTCCTATTGCTCCCTTCTGTGCTGAATGTGCTTATACCAAATGCATTATACATTGCTTTTTGAAGTGTTTTCGAGTCATTTTATGCAAAGATGTTTCATCTCATCAATCACATTATAAATTCCAACTAGACATAACAACGCCCATTTTCTCAGTAGTTTGGGGAGACTTCAGGAGCAAGGACCATGTCTTTTGTAACAGACAAGATGCCACCCAAGAATAGGGACAATGATTCTTTCTCCCAGAGAAAGGTAGTGCACAAAAATATTATCTATGCAAGGAGTGGAGATACAGGGTAGGCTTGGGGTCTGCCCCTCCATCTGGTCATAAGCCTCATTTATACCACACTTGCCCTATCCGTGCAGCAACCCTGCCCCTCTCATACCGAGGAGCTGGGCTGTTTCACATTGGCAGACCTACTTCAGCTTTGCCTAAAGCTTGTTTGCCAGGAAAATCTTGGCCCAGTCCTCTGGATGCAAACTTCCTGGCAGAGCATGTTTGTCTGTCTTTAGGGAAAGTTCTCAGCGTGCTCTGCTTCTGTTCAAACTGGCTGGGTGGAGCTAGAATCAACAGGGGATTTGGAGAACAAGCCAGACAGGTGTGAAAGCTTCTTCCAGCAACCCAAATATTAGAAAGCCTTTTCATTCATCATGTCTGGTGCCTAGATCTGGTTCCTCTCAGAGAGGGGCTGGGATGGTTCAGCCCTCCAAATTCCAAGACCTGGTGTTATAGAGAGTGAGAAGTGATTAGACCTGGCTTAGAAGTTATAAGGAACAGTCCAACTTCTCAGCAACTACACGGTACTCACATCCTGTTCTAATAAAGTTTAATGAAATTTTCAAAACTGGAGATGCAAGGCCAAAAGAGGCTTAAAGATTTGAAAATGATGTTTAATAAATTGAAATAACCACAGGATATCATTATTTGCCCAAATTGACAAGTTTTTAAAATTGATAATATCCAGTGTTAGCAAGAGGCATGAAGAAACAGTCATTCTCTTATGTTCTTAGAAATATAATTTGGGACACCATTTTAAAAGAGCATTTTAGAAGTATCTGTTAAAACCTATTGTGAGTATGCCTTTCAACCTGATTCCAGTTCTAGCCATCTGTCCTTGAGAATTACTTTCACGAGTGCACAGAGATACATACTAACACACTGTTGGTGGGACTGAAAACTGGTGCAGCCGCTGTGGAAAATAGTATGGAGATTCCTCAAAGAACTGAAAGTAGACCTATGATTTGATCCAGCAATCCCCTACTGGGTATTTACCCAAAGGAAAAAAAGTCATATTATCAAAAAGACACTTGTGCTGGAATGTTTATTGCAGCACAATTCACAGTCGCAAAGATGTGGAATCAACCCAAGTGCCCATCAATTCGTGACTGGATTAATGAAATGTGGTATATGTACACCATGGAGTACTACTTAGCTATAAAAAATGAATTTTGCAACAATCTGGATGGAACTGGAGACCATTCTCCTAAGTGAAATATTGTAAGAATGGAAAAAAAGACACCACATGTACTCACTATTAAGTTGGAACTAACCGAGCAGCACTCATGTGCACAGATGGAAGCAAAACTCAACAGAAATGATACAGGTGGAAGGGGGAGGAGGGGATGGGTGAAATCAGACCTACTGGGTATAATGTACACATCTGGGTGACGGGCACACTTATAACTTTGACTCAAGCAGTACAAAAGCAATCCCTGTAACCAAAACATTTTTACCCCCATAATATTCTGAAATTTAAAAAAGGATACACACTTAAAGATGTTCAATTCAGCATTGTTTTTAATGTCAAAAAGTTACAAGCAATGTAACTCCCTATTAGCAAGGTTAAGAGAAAATTATTTCTTGTGTTTCCACCTTATGACATATCATGTGACAATTCAAAATAGTAAAGAACCCTTTTGTATTATGAATAACTCTAAGAGATAGCGTTAAATAACAAATGCCAGTACAAAACAATGTGGATAGATGATCATGCTCATGCAAAAAAATAAAAGAAATTTGAGCCTCTATATCTATGTATACAATGAAGTTTTGGAAGTCAAAACATGGAACTATTTACAGTAGTTAACTCCGACTCTGAGAAGGTGAGTGGGTAGGGAACAGTGAGAAAAGTTACCTAGTGGATACAATGTACACTATTTGGCCGATGGATACCCTAAAAGCCCAGACTTCACCACTGTACAAGTCATCTGTGTAAAAAAAAAAAACCCATATGTACCCCCTAAATTTATCGAAATAAAAAAGGAAAGAAAAGGGAATGGTAAAGAGAGACTTTCAAATTTTATTCTACACTTGTTTTTAAAAAATAAATAAAAGAAAACGATGGTAAGAAAAAAACTCCTTTGTATGTGTTCTTCTCAACAAGATAGAAGTTCACATCTTTTTCAGAAGCAGTGTTCCTCAATTTTGGCTCTATCGTAGAATCACTTGGAGAATTAAAAAAAAAAAATCTGTCTTAACTCAGGTTCTGTAGGAAGCAGAGCCTGAGGCAAGGATTAGAATGCTGGCACTTTATTTGGGTGGTGTAATCCCAGGGTAATAAAGATAAGGAAATAAGTGGGCAAGGAAAGATGCTAAGTGATATTATGCGGTATTACCTTGCTGGCCAACACTTCATAAAAAAGTATTGAAGAGACAGAGCAGTTGCTCAACAGGACTTCTCCAGATATGCAAGGAGATGCTGCACCTTGGAGCAGTCTACAGCAGAGAGAAAGAGCATGGGAATCTATCCACCCAGTTCTCTCCTGTCTCCCATTTCTCATTAGTCAAGGTTCTTCTCATGGTAAGCTGCTCCCTGCCTCATCAAGCCAATGGCTGCTCCAAAGAAGTCAAATCCCTTGCCTTGAGGCATGGAATTATATCAAAATCTTCAGAAAAGGAGAGATGACTCGAATATGGGTCATGAGAGCTATTGCTCCTTGGGGTTTTCGCCTTGAGCTCCAGCCAGCTCATGGGAGATGGGGATTGCAGAGGGTGTGGGGTCAGCAAGGGTAGAACAAAGACAGAAGTAGTGGAGCATGGTCTGAGAGCCAAGCAGAACCTTCAGAAAGATGGAGGAGATTAAGGGAAGCTGAGAAGGTGCACAAAACTTGTGTCAATTATAATTCTGACCCTGCCTCACCCCCTGACCAATTAAATCAGAATGTCTGAAAACTTGTATTATTTTAAAGGCTCCCTAGATTATTTGAATATTCAGCCAGCATTGAGAACTTTAAAGTACCCATCAAAAATAACAGTCTGATGCAAATTTCATATCATCATGCCCCATTTTTCTCCTTTCAACTAAAAATGGCAAAACTACCTGAAAGGACATTATAAGCAGCTGTTATGTCTCAAAAGCTCAAGTCATTTCAGAGTAAGTTCTGGAAGATGCAAGTATTTCATGACCTTGACTTTCTGTTAGACAGAAGGCCACAAAAATTCTTGATGCAAAACAATGAAATTTTCTATTAGGTTACATTTAAACAGCAATTTTGCAAAGGGTAGGAAGAAACAGCAGGTTGCTCGGTCAGACTAAATAGATTTTGTTTGAAAAAGTAATAATCAGTTCACTGTCTTGGATTTAGAGGGCACATCCTTCCTCAAAACTAACAATGTCACATTTTATTTTCTCCACATAAATTGTGCTCTAACCATGTGTATCCAGACGAAACCAAGACATGAATAAAGTGATTCCTTGAACTTTTTCTATAAATGTTTTTCCTTGTACAAACCTCCAATTTTTACATTTCATCTCAATCTATTGCATGCTGATTATATATGGATAAAGAGTAAAAAACTGCTCAGAAAAGATGTTAAATACTGCAATCAACTGCAGCCTTCTTTATGGCCTAATATTATTTGAATGACTCAGCCCCTCATTCCATTTCTTCACTCATAGCTTCCCGTTAGTCAGTATAGCCATTGGACTAAAAATGATCATAATCGATGGTGAATTTGGAGTCTACTACGAATAAGGTATATAAACAGTACCCTAAGAGAGCATTTGTTCTTGGGTACATTGCTTCTTCTATCTGGTCACAGTTTCCCCATCTACAAATGAAAGGGTAGATCTTGATAATGTTTTCAGTCTGATAATGTTTTCAATTTTGAGATTTTACATTTCTAAATTCTTGGACAATTTCCCATATGTCTCTGTCAATATACACTCTTGGCTGTGAATTCTGCCCACAAATGTTCCAAAGACTTAGTAGTAAAGAAAAAAACTATCTCAAAATAAAATGATCAAGATGCCTATTTGAAACAAGCTCACATACTGGCTGCACTACGTGCAACAAAATGATGGAGAAAGATATGAAACCCTCCCTCTGGGAACTTATAATTCATTCTATGTTATTGGCAGATAAAAGAAAAAGTGATAACAACAGAACCCAGATGTTGGGAAAATGTATGCCAAATAAATTTTTTTAGAGTATATATAATGATTTAGGAGCTTTGAAGATTATGTTTGTTGATGATAGTCATGAACCAAATATGAACAAATCAAAAAATGCCAAATAATAATGAGGCCCCGATTCTTCATGTATAAAGCATATCCTTCAGTCTATGTTTATATATATATCAGCCAAAGAGCTTGTTGATATCTGCAGCTCAGAGTCATGGAGTGCTAGAAGCCTCATTACAGAATGTGTGTGTGAAGGTCATGTATTCCTGTACTTTCTATTTCACATTCTCATAGTTCCTTCTTCTCTTTATTTAGTAATTTAAAAAATTACCTGTAAAATTATTTAATAACTATTACACACAGTGGATTATGAGAATCATGAGAACAGAGCCAGAGGGTCGTATTTATCTCTGATTTTTTTGCATCTGGTTTCTGTTTGCATGGAGTATCTTTTTCCATCCCTTTACTTTCAGTCTGTATGTGTCTTTGCTGATAAGGAGAGTTTCTTGTTAGCAGCATGCAGTTAAATCATATGTTTTTTTTAAAATTCATTCAGCCATTCTATATCTTTTAAGGGAATTTGATCTGTTTATTTTCAAGGTTATTATTGATATGTGAGGCTTTGTTCCTATCATATTGTTCATTGTTTTCTGGTGGCCTTATGTATCCTATGTTCCTTTATTTTTCTCTTATGGTTTGTCATTGTGGATTGGTCAATTCCTATAGTGGTATCATTTGAGTTCTTTCTCTTCCTTCTTTGCATGATTGCTTTACCAGTGAGTTTTATACTTTCATTTATTTTTATAATGGTAAGTGTCATCCTTTCATTTCCAGGTTTAGGACTTCTTTGAGCATGTCTTGTAGGGTTTGTCTAGTGGTAACAAATCACCCTCAGCATGTGTTTCTCTGGGAATAACTTTATTTCTCCTTCATTTATGAAGGATAATTATGCTGGATATAGTATTCCTGGGTGTCAATTTTTTTTTCAAGCACTTTGAATATATCACCCATTTTCTCCTGCCCTGTAAAATTTCTGCTGAGAAATCCACTGTTAGTCTGATGGGGTTTCCTTTATAGGTGACTAGATGTTTTTCTCTTGCTGTTTTTAGGATTTACTCTTTAATTTTGCTTTTAGACAGTCTGATTATAATGTGCTATGGGGAAGACCTTTTTGCATTGTATCTGCTTGGGGATTGTTAAGCCTCCTGTATCTAAATGTCTAAATCTCTTGCTAGACTTGGGAAGTTTTCATCTATTATTTCATTAAATAGTTTTTTAAATCCTTTTGTTGTTTCTTCGCCCTAAGGGATACTGATAATTTATGAATTGGGTCACTTTATGTTGTCCAAATGTCACAAAAGCTTTGCTCATTCTTTGTAATTATTTTTTATTTTTCTCTGCCTGGATTATTTCAAAAAATCTGTGTTCAAGTTCTGAAGAACTTGAAGATGTTTTCTCTGCCTGATCTAGTCTATTGTTGAGGCTTTCAAATATATCTTGTACCTTCTTCAATGAATTCTTCAGTTTCAGAATTTCTATTCAGTTCTTTTTAAAAATATCTATTTCTTTGGTAAATTTCTCATTTATATCCTGAATTTTTTTTCTGTTTTCTTTGTATTGTTTTTCAGAATTTTCTTGTATCTCACCAATATTTAAAATCACTATTTTGAATTTTTTATCTGGAATTTTGAAAATTTCTTTTTCATTAAGATCTATTGCTGGAGAATTACTATGTTCCTTTAGAGATGTCATATTTCCTTGCTTTTTCATATTTCCTGTGTGTTTTACATTGATATCTGCACATCTGGTGTAACAGTTGTTTTCTTCCTATTTTTGAATTTACTTTCACAGGGGAGGAGTTTTTTCCTGAAGATGTATTATCTATGGTGTTGATTGGGTAGGGTACTTTGGATTTGATTCTAGGTGCATGCAGTACTATAGTCTCTGATTTCTTTGGCTGTACAGAGTGTTAGTGGTATCTGTAATTTCTCAGTGGGTTAGGGTGAGGTTATTAGTGGAGGCTGTGATGAAGTTGTGCTAGAGACTGGGATGTTAGGTGGGCTGGTCTTCAGGCCCCAGTGGTGGCAGCAGTGGGCTGAGCATGCCTATCTTTGTGCCCCAGGGCAGTGTATGCTGGCACCAGTGTTGGAGGTTATCAGTGGGTTGATTCTTAGGCTTTCAGGTGGCTTGCTCAGATGCCAGTAGTGGCGGTGGCAGATTGGGTAGGTGAGCATGTTCTCAGGCCCCTGGGCAGCTGATGTGGCATGGGAAATGAGAGTAGCAATGGTGGGATGATTCTCTGAGTCCCAAGAGATGTATGTTGATGTTGATAGTGGCTGCAATGGTCTGGGAGGGCCAGTTTCCAGGCCTTTAGGTAGCACTTGCAGGTAGGTTCCAGTTGAGATGGTATCAGCTGTGAGTTTAGGTCTAACCTCAGGCCCCCCAGGAAGAGTACACAGGTGGCCAAGGCAGTGGACTGGGTTGGCCAATCCACCGGACCCCAGGCTACATGCTCTGTCTGGGGCCAGGGGTGGCAAAGCCAGGATGGACTTGTACTCAGGCCCCCCTAAGGGTGAGACTAGGCACCAACCATGTAGGTGAGGGCAGAGCACTCCTCAGGCCCCAAGTCAGTGCTTAGTTGAGGGGTCGTAGTAGCCATGGTAAGGCTTCACCACTGGAGAGGTTGCAGCCTCCCTCAGTGGTCACAGCCTGTGCTGGTAGTTAGAGAGTGCATGTCCCAGCAGGGCTCACCCTCCACTCACCCTGGCTGCAGGAACCCATGCCCAGCTAACAATCAAGTCCCAGGGGCAATTTGCATTCCATAGGTATCCCCATCTTAGATCCAGGCAGAGCAGTGCTCACTTTTCAGCACTGGCTGCTGCTGACCAGGCCTCACTCACTTCTTAGCCCCAGCTGCAGGGGTGCTCCCAGCTTGATCCCTTGTCCTACCAGCGACAGCTCAAGTTTATGAAATGCCCCAGTCCCAATGTCCTGGGTCCCAAAGGCAGCGTGCAGTTGCCAGAAGCTAGTTTCAAAAATGGCAACTTGCTCTGGTCCCTTAGGTCTCAGGAAGGGTGTGGGACCCAGTGCAAGATCCCTCCCTGGAGCAGTTCCTTCCCACCATCTCTGGGCAGCTGCATGTGTTAATTTCAGGTGTCGGGAGGGTCAAAGATTCTCCTGCTGCCAGAATTGCACAGTGGTGATGTAGGCCACCAGAAATCTCTTACTCATCCCTTCTCTGCATTGGGAAGTCACTCCCAGCTCCCAGCTGATCCTGGCCAGAAAGGCTGCCTCTTCTCCTTCTCCTTCCCTGATTTCTGTGTCTCCTGTCACTTTTCTGTTGAATTCCAGCATTATTTCTTGGATAATATGATCAAAGACCATCTATACACTACTCTGGTTCTTCTAAATGGAGGAGGCGGGCATGAAACGCTTCTAGCTAGCCATCTTGGAGCCACTCCCTGAGTTTTCTGCAAATAGCACAGTACATAATGTGCACCTGTAAATATCTGTTGGGTAGTTGGGTGAATGAATCAATGCACAAATAGTATCTCAGCACCTTCCGGAAGAAGATTTGAGGTGACTCACCATAAAGTATACACTGACCATTTTAAGAAGGACATCAGATCTAGGACGATGTAATGGTGGAGAAGGGGAATATAATTTGACCAGAACCCATGCCTACAGCTGCTTACCACTGTTAAACACAAAATTTTAACTCTGGGATTTCTGGCATCTAAGACATAAAAAGTAAGCTTCATTATGAGCATATAGAAGAAGCATGCTGTTCTTTGCCTAAATGGAAGAACATTAAATCAGGACTCTTTCATAAGTATTTCAAGGAATAATGAACAACCTAATGGAAACATCTTCACTCACTTCACCTTAGCTCACAGAGCAGCAGCTGGGTATTTGACAATCTGACAGTCTTTACCCACGTTCTTCCCAGGTGAGTTGTGCTTGGAGAGTGTTCCTTCAACCTGCTTAGGATGCTGTTCAATTCAAATGGTTCTGACTCACAGCTTTTTAGCTGGCAATGTTTTCAAGGACATTGAAATCAAATAAATGCCTTTCTGAAACTAAAGAGATCGTTTTAAGGCTGTGTCAATTCATCATTTCTCAGCACATCATTGAAAACCAAATGTCTATTTCCAGATATTTCACAAATTGCAATTACTACAAAAAGGCTCCTCTGTAACTGGTATCACTCCGATGCCCAAGAGCCTTCATGTCAAGATCTTTACTCAAGGTAGTTTAAAATTCTGTGGGTAAAAAGGAACCCTGCTTCAGCGAAATGTTTAGTACAGTTTTAGGTAGATTCACAAATGAGAAAAAACATGTCTGTTTTAGCACAATGACTGGTGGCACATAGGAAATCCTCAATATTATTACTACATGTGTAATTTTATTTAATCGTCTCAGTTATCTTGGTTCCTGAAGATTATTTATTTCCATCTTACAGATAAAGGAACTGAGCCACATACAGATTAATTAAATTGTGCAGGATTATATATCAGTAAGTGGCATTAGGTATGTAAGCCTAATTATTTTAGACTACAGATTGTATTCCCTTTTCACTACAATATTTCAGTCTCCAAGAAGTATAAAGTCTATTACTTTTGAAATCTCAGAGTACCTGGCATGATTAATTTGGAAGACTGCAAGTGCTACCCTTGACTATGAAGCGTAGTTAACCCTTTAACAAATGACTAATTTCTTAAGAACAGTTAGTAGCACTGTATGTCATGCCTTCCTCAAAAGAGTATACTGATATGTATCAGTAAGAATGATTTTTGTTGTAGGTAAAAAGTCCCAAACAAAAGTATCTTCAGCAATAAAGAAGGTATGTATTAATATTATCTCATAAAACAAGATGTCCAGTGGGAGGTGACTGCAGGATTAGGGTTAGGGATAATTGGGCATCTCAGCAATATCATCATGGTAGTGTTACTGAAAGCTCGGCACTTGTCCATGAGGCTGAATCAGAAGAATGGGGACAAATAGTTGAAGAGAAGGAAAGAGATTTATTTCTTCACCGGCAAAGGGAGGAAAAAAGGCAGACTGTCGTCCCCAAATCCAATTTTTCCTCCCCCATAAGCAAAAATACAGAGCTTTTAAAGAGGAGGATTCTCAGGTTCAGGGTGTTGTTGTCAACTACTGTTGATGATTCTGATCCTTTCATATCCAGAATCTGTTGGGACACCCCCACTGGTCTGAAGCCAGGCCGGAGCTACCCTGGATCTCCCAGACTGCCTCCCAGTCCTCCTGTCCTCCATATCTCCTGCAATGCAAAGAACAAAGAAAACACTCCCCTGGCCCACCTAGCAACTGGCCTTGGGCAGGGAAGCTGGTTTTAGTGAGAGACAGAATACATATTTTTTTCCTCTTTTTTTTTAGGCCATCCTCTCTGTTACAGTAGGTGCCTTCCATCATTCAACCCTGCTGTCTTCAACATGGCCGATAACATCATCCTTCATGTTCATCGCCATCATAATAATACTTGTGGAATGTCTATTTTGTTCCAGACCTAAATGTTTTACAAGTATTAATTTAGTTGGTCCTCTCAACGCTCTTGTGAGATAGATTCCCATGCATTGAGGTGGGTAGAGACCCTTCCTTGTCACAAGATGGTTACAACAGTGCCAACTCTGAAATGCAGACCACAGGGAAACTAGCAATAAGGACAAAGGGCGTTGTCTCCCATGTGTCTCTCACTCCCAGAATCCACCAAGCAGACTTTCTCGAAGGTTCCATGCTCAAACCAACATAGCAAGAATGGAAATTATCACAATGACTTTAAGCAAATCACGATTCACATAGTCTCCTCAAAGCGGGGTTCCTCTTTCTTTATGCACATGGCCATGAGAAGAGGCATCCAAACCAAATCTGGACTCTGACAAAAGTGTACCACACCGTCGTTGACTTCTTCATCCCCAGCTGTAAATGGAACATCCTTAGGCACAGTCAAGGTGAATGGGGTTTCTTGGAACAGCAAGGTGAGCAGCTGGAGATTGAAGGGCTTGCTGATCTTACTGGTAGGTACTAGAATAAGTGTCCTGCTTGAACAATTGCAGAAGCAGTGAGGAAAGTCGGGAACTGGGTTGAAACAAACAACAAGGCATTGGCTCTAGCGGGAGACAAAGTCAAGGTCTGAGTCTCGCAGGTGCAGCATTCCTTGAAGTGATACCATTCGGAGTTTACAGACGTGGGGAAAGAAGCCCCAGTGTGACCGTGAAAATGCCACAAGGCAGGAAACATTCCTGGTGGGCTACATCATGCCATGTTAGGTAGAATTTACTGCATATTCCCCCCAACATGCCTCCAGCAGTGGCAGAATTCCTTCGAGCTTCACTAACACGCACGTGTATTCTTTGGGCAGCAGCTAAAAACGTGTGCACCTTCAGACGTAGAGTGTGTGTGTTTATATGTGTGTACGTGTGTGTAAAAATCTGCCCAACTGCAGATGCCTTAATGATACGAGCTGAATTGTGTCCCCTACAAAGTTCGTGTGTTCACCAGTACCGCAGAATGCATCTTATTTGGAGATAGTACCTTAAAAAGGTATAACTAAGGCAAAATGAGGTCATGTGAATGGGTCCTAGTACAATAGGACTGGTGCATTAGGGCCCAGAACACAGACTGATGAAAGACCACGTGAAGAAGAGAGAGAAGACGGCCATCTACACAGCACGGAGAGAGGCCTCGGGGAGAAATCAACCTGTCAACACCTCGACTTTGGACTTCTAGCCTCCAGAGGGGTGAGAAAATAAATCTCTGTTGCTTAAACTGCTCGATTTGAGGCATTTGTTGTGTCTTACACAACACACTTATGAATTTGTGCAAGATGAAACGATACATGAAATGCTTCAAATATTCTTTTTACAAATGGGCTGTCTCTTCCCTAATTCCTCCTTTCTGTGTTGCAGGATGAAAGACGACGTGGTCAAGCAATAGCCCACTGACCGGTTTAGCTGTCTTCACTGAATCAGAGCGACTCTAGGCCAGTTGGGTACATTGTGCAAAAATCAATCATTTAAATGGCTCTAAAATGTGACCCGAGCAGCTGCTTTCCCCCCATGCTCTGGCGCCTGCGTCTATGAAAGCAGTTTGGTCATCAACATGGACATATGGACTCACCTCCCCTTCCCCCTCCAAAATTGGAATATTTCACAGGAGAGATGGGGGATGAGGTGGAAACAGTTTATACTGATCATCCTGCAGAGAAAATCCTAAAATTTGCTTTCAGCCTTTTAATTCTCTCTCAATTTTTTTTCTTAAAATTGGCAATTTGGAGTCATCACTGTCTTTTTCCAACAGCATCCACTCTGCAGACTCATCCCTTCTAGCTGTCCCCGGATAAGCCAAATCCCAAATTTTCCTCTCCTCTATTTAGCAGCAAAATCTCTCTTTCATCCTTTTAGAACCTGGATACCAGATAATACCAAGACCCTGGGACCCTAAAGTGAATCCACAGCATTTTCTCAACAAAAGCCAATGTTTCACTATAAGAAAGTCTAATACCAAGTGTTGAGAGAATAAAATTATTTCTCTATAGGGGAGAAAGAAAAAAAGGAAGCAAATAAGAGAAAGAAAAAGTGGTTGAATACAAGATTCTCAGATGCTCAGATTTTCTTTTGTCAGAGAAGAGAGCCTGGTGTTTTGTGGCCTAAATAACTGGACAAGTTTATCAGCCTAGAAAGACTAGACTGTGAGAAATCACACAGCTCTCCCTGAGAGAGGGGCAGTTAATCCCGTTCCCAGAGAGAGAGAGAAACATTTCTGTTTTCCTTTTGAATTAACATTAACTTGCATTAAACACACACACGGTAAAAATATATTTAGAAATGTTTTAGCTCTGGCTTCTCAGCAGGAGTAAGTGCCTCAATTTCCTGCAAATCATTGTCAAGTGTCTAGACAGGAGAAGTGGAAGCAAAGATAAGAGATCCTGAATTTCAACAGAGGGCCCATCAAGCTAAACTGAGTTCAGCTGCGCTTTTTCACTTGGCAACAAGCGATAACCCTCCGATAGCCACATATCTGACATGTTGCTTTTGACTTCTGATAAGAAAGAGGAAAGTGGGAAACAATGATGAGCACTGATGATAAACACCCTGGCCGAGCATTTGCCTCCGTCTTTTCAAGTTAACTGAGCCCCAGAGGAATCCCAAGCCCTGCAGGCCTATCTCATATCTGGAGAGGTTTATGAGCATTTGAAGCTACAGATTAAAATGAACAATACTTTAAAGGGTTTGGGAATTGTTTAGCACCTTAATTTTAAATACACCTTTAAGTCAGTCAAACGTACTTTGTAGAAATTCCTAAAGGCACAATACCCTTTCTGAAAGTGGGTTTTACAATCTGTTAATCTTTAAGAACTGAACAGGAGCTAAGAGGTCAGTGGCAGCCCATACACACAGCCCATATGCTAGATTCACTATGGGAATACTTGAGACCAGTAGCAAAGTATCTTCCCTTGCAAAGATTCAGAGAATACGTGAGGACCTCAGTCTCTCACTGTGCAATAAGGCTTGGGCTTGTCATGGGCTGGATTCATTCCTCATGCATTTATACATCCATCAACTGCTTCTTTGAGTCCTTCATTGAATAGGGTGGGGGTTAAATGCTGTTCTGGAGTCAGGTTGCCTAGTTTGGAACTCTACTACTCACTAGCTGTGTAAATTTGAGCAAGTTATTTAACCTCTTGAGAGTCACATTTCTTATCTCTAAAATGGGGATAATGACAAGACTTACCTCTTAGGATCGCTGTGAGGGTTAGGAAGTTATAGATACAAAACACTTGGCACAGCATTTTGACACATAGCAAGTGTTTAATGAATTTCAATTATCACTCTTACGTGCCAAACTCTAGTCTTTGGCTAGTCAGAAGATGAAAAGATAGATGAAAAGAACATTTTTAGGGATGATGGTGAAGAAGAGAAGCCTTCCAACTGCTTAGAATTGAGAGTCAGTGCAGCGGTACAAAGTCAGGCCCTGGCACTTTCCAGACATAATTATAAGGAGCTTCAACAATAACCTGTAAGACAGCGCTCACTTAGGTTAAACTTAGAGCAAATTGTTAAATAGTTTGGCTTGAAGGACTACAGGAGTTCAAAGGGGGAGAGAGAGAGAGAGAGAGAGAGAGAGAGAAAGAGATCACTATGGACAGAAGGGGCCAGACAAGATTACATGGAGGAGGCATGACTTGTCCTGGGTCACGTTGGACAAGCAGGATGTAGATGAGCAGATGGAGGAGGGGGGTACTGGGGGCCAGCATCAGAAGCAGAGAGGTGGAAAGGATTGGGACATAGGTTGCACTGAACACCTGCACTAACTTTCAGTGGTCGGAGCAGGGAGCTGGCTTGCCACCGTCCTTATTCTCTGCCTTACACCATTGGGGGGACCTCAGCACAAGCCCCAGGCTGCCTCTGGGTTCATCCCCTGCTGTGTGTCCTGCACACCCTCCACCAGGCCCACCTTCTTTCAACACTGCTGCCCTCCTGTCGTCTCTAGCCTGCCTCTAAGTATCCAGCGTTCGTCCGTTACCCTCACCCCACCCCCACCCCATTGCTTTCAGGATAAAACCAAACTCTTCAGCCTAACACTCAATGCTTTTCAGAATCTGAAATTAAACTGCTGTTAGTTGCGTCTCCCAGTGTATGTTTCCCCTTCTTTTTCTCACCATTCTTCCATCTAGGCCTCTATGTCCTGTTTCCACCAATCCAAACTCCAGGTAATTACCTCCATTCTCTCCTTAAGCATCTAATCCATCATTATCGCTGCAGACAATTTATTTGTGAACTTTCTGATTCTTTGTCGATTTTCAAATTCTTTAACATTTTTTTCGGCTTTCCCATCTCTTTTGCTAACTTCTCTAACCCACCACATTTTCTCTCTCTTTTGAGCTTACAGAACATGTCTGTTCCACTCACCAGGAAAGGGAATTTGTGGTATTCCTTCAGCTAGAATTTTATACTATTATTTCAATTGGAGAGAGGTTAGCTAATTTTTTTTTTTTTTGAGACATTGGTTTTCAATCTGGACCCTTAAGTTCCTCAAGATCAGGACTGTATCTCATTCTTCTGCAAGCAGAGTAGTAGTTGATTGATTAATTGCTAGGGATGATGGGAACCAAGCATGTCAGTTTATAAGACTAATTTAAACTACCTAAATGGGAAGAAATACAGTATAAGAAAAGGTTGGGTTTCAAGGTTGGTAGGTGTTTTAGATCAGGTGTCCTGGAACATAGACCATGAGACTGTGAGGGTTATGTTGTTGCTGTTGATGATGATGTTTTGAGATTCTGAGACTTGCATGCAGAAAGTTACTGCTCTTGGGATCAACATCTCTGGGGGACGAGGGACAAGGGATGAGGGATGAGGACTGGATGGGGAAAGAAGTAAGACGTTGATCTGTAATGTAGTTTTAACAGTCTTCATCCAGCCTCACGGGGAGCTCTGAACCTGGGGTGACCCTTAAATTGTCTTGAAGCAACGGGGCCAGGACTTTGTACGTCTACTTAGGCTACTCTTTGCACGTGGGCTGTACCTGGGAAAAGGGAATAATTTTGAAGAAGACAACTGCTTTTAGCAATTCCTGGGGAGGGCTGCAGTGTGAGCTGTCAGGAGCCAATATTTCTAGCAGCTGGAGAATAAGGCAGAGTCTGCTGCTATGCCGCAGTATGCTCTACAGCTGGCTAGCACGTCAACACGGGTGTTGGCTTTCCTATCTCAGCCTCCGTGCTCGGCACTCGGTGTTAACCAGGAGCCATTCTATTCTCCGGCTATTATGTCCCACATGCTTGATCTGACTTTAAGTGTGTTCATTTGTAGATCAAAGATCTAGTCCTTCATAAATCCTTCCTTCCTTGTGGTTTCTTTTTCCACTTATCGAAAAGAAAGAATCAAAACTGTTTATTAACTGGACCAGTAACCAGTCAGTGTCCAAATCATATCACTTGCTGTGGAATCAGATAAGTAACTGATCCGACTTCTGCGATCTCAAGTGCAGGGCTTTCCTTCGTGGGATTCATTTGCAGCAAGACTGGCAGACTAACCTTGGGGTTTCAGCATTTCCCAGAAACAACAACTGACCAAGGACTTGGAAATGTCAAGAAGCCAACAGGCTGGTGCTGACTTAACATGCAAAGGAAAATTGGCTTAGCAAAGGGTAGCAAAGAGACTGTACTAATCTGCTGATTCATGACCACTTTGAAGAGTGGCCTTGTCACCACCCACATCATCTTCAGATGCTCTTTTGCTGCTGTTGCTGATGATTTGAGAAATTTAACATATATAGAAAAGAACCAAGAATAATAAAACAAACATTTATATATCCCCTTCCCAGTTCACCATTGTTAATTTTTGTTATATTTCCTTCTGTATGAGTTTTTTTTTAAATAAACAATATTATAGGAAAAATTCAAATCTCCTCTGGTCTCATTTTCCATAGGCAAAGGGGATCATGATTTTGATGTGTATCCTCTCAGCCCATTTTTAATATTTTAACACATATGTTGACATCCATGAAAAACATAAAATATTGTTGTGTGTGGTTTTTAAGTTTACATAAACAGCATACCATATCATATTATAACCTCATTTTTAATTAACTCTTTTTGAGTATTTTTCATATTGCTATCCATAGATTTAGTTAATTTATAACTGCTTATGATGGCTTGTTAAAGACCCACACTCATTTGATTTATTCATTCTCCCACTAATGGGCATTTAAATGACTTCTTTTTGTGCATTTTTTTCCTGACTTCCTTGACAGATCAACATGAATGACATGTCTTTTTGTTTTGTTTTGTTTTTTCAATTTCTTGCTGAGATTGACCAGGCCTCCAGAGGATTCCTGCTGTATCTTTGTTCTTTGCCCTCTGCCTCAGCCGTGACAAGCACCAGGTGCTGGTTCCTAGAATTCCCATTGTTTTCTGAGTTGGTTCTGCCAACAGACTTAATTCCTAGTCAGATCTAAGGAACAGATTATGGCAGTGACAAATATGGAGAAAATGAATACAGTTCATCGGGCCTCAAAATAAAGTTGGAGCTACTTCTGGGAATTTATCCCAAGAAAATAATTCCAAGAAAGAAAATAATCTATAAACATGAAGATTCTTATTATTGGACTACTTTTGTTGGGGAAAAAATGAGAAATGACCAAAATAAGTCATGCTTATATATATCATGGTGCATCAGCCTTAAAGAATATTATTTATTCTTTTACAATGATGACTCTGAAAACTATATATTAGGTGGAATCACATGAAATTGCTCTTTCTCATTCAAAATAGTTGACTCAGCAATTTCATGACATTCATCTTAAGAGTAACAGAGGAAAAGAGATGATGGTATAATGTTAGATGAAAAACACAGAAAGCAAAATTACATGGACAATATGTGAAAGTATCTTTGCATTTGGACAAGAACTCGAAGGGAAAACAACAAAATTAAAAACAGTTACATTGAGGAAGGGGGCTGGGGAAGAACTAAAACTTATTAAACTTACATGTCCAGGACCTTACATACATTATTCCTTTAATTCTCTCTCTCTCTCTCTCTCTCTCTTTCTCTCTCTCATACACACACACACACACACACACACACAAACACACACACACACACACAAAAAAAACAGAAGCTTTTATTATTGCCAATCAGAGATGAGGAACCACAGTTCTTCATGTGAACCAGAGATGGTTCAAAGAAATTTAGTAAATTGCCCAATGTCTTAAGTTGACTTAGTAACAAAGCTAGAACTTGCATCCAGGCCTCGTTGATAACCTGAGCTTGGCCCATGTCCCTCTCTCAGGTGATGAAAAACAATCTTTTCTTTATAGTTCTCATAATATTATTTGTGCAATAAATAGAAATACAAATGAAAACTTCCCAAAGTGGGAGGGGATAAACAAGAAGAGTACTGAGGCATCTTTCCCTGTCCCATTCTGGTCCAGAGTGGCAGGACATCTACCAGGATGGCTCTTTGGTTTTCCAGTTGTGCCCTTAGGGCTCCTGGTATAGAACAAGAGGCTGCTGGGAAGAAGATGACAGTCAACAGACAGAGCCTATTGAATCAGGAATGGGATAAGCGTGTACTGCCTCAGACCACTTGAAGGAAGCTCTTGAACAAAGGTACCTCGGTGATTACATGATGCTATCGAGAATGAGCTGCAACCCTGGGCAGGTGGTGGATGTTCTCAGGGAGAAGCTTCTAAGATGCAGCCTGGATCGATGCACAGAGAAGGAGCATTGCGCCAGCAGTCAGGACCTCTGGGTTCCTTGGTACAGTTCCTAAGTGAACATGTGACCTCAGGCGGGTCACCAAGATTCTCAGTTTTCTCATCTGCGACATGAAAGAGTTTGCCTCTTGCACCCCTAACTGTTTCTCTGCCACCAGAAAGAAGAGTTTTACATCTGCCACCTGGAAATATCGTGTGTCAGACCTCTGAGTGTTAGAGAAAATGCCTAATCCTCTTACCTTCACTCTTTTCAGAAGAGAGGGCTCTGCCAACACTTCTCTTCACCAACTAATGTGATCACTACCTCCCTTCCCAGTGAATCCTCAGGTAGGCTGTGTCCTAGTTCTAGTTCTATTGAGTGGAGATACTCTTCCACGAAGGTGGAAAATGGGCTCTGTCCACTCTCATTTCATCCCACCAGCCAGTGGCCCAGGCCCGAGTTGCACTCTCTGCCCCTGCCGTCAGACAGAAAGCACTCCAGGCAGACTATGCATCTGCCTCTAAGGGAAGACCTGGAGTCTCAGCCCTCCTCCTCATTTTCTTTCCCACCAGCTACAGGGTAATTCAGGCCACAGCCTTCCAGATAGCCGGCTAGCTAAATTCCAGCTGTGCAGACCCCAGAAAGGACACCAAAAGTTTAAACTTGGGTCATGGCAAAGAGGAAGTGGTGGGAAGCTCCCCTGTGACTTCGAGGTGCACCTGTATATTCCAGCACAGAGTACTGGCAGCCTCAAATTTGGAGTTAAATAAAGCTGATCCTGGAATTCAATCATCTCCATGCTCTGTTTACCACTAGTGAAGAACCTAGAAGAGAAAATGAACAGGTATTGGCATCCCCAAACCTCCAATGCAGAACCAAAGTATGGAAGAAACACAAGCCCGGGATCAGGTAGAACCTCTTCAGCAGATTGCTACTGTGAGAGTGAGAGCGAGGGGGTCAGAGGACAGAAGGAAGAAAAGTGGATGGCAGAACTGAAATAACACTTCCACGGTGGAGCTCTTCAAGAGGCAGAGCTGAGTTAAAACAAGAACACAGAGCCCTGAATTTCAGGATCTCAGGGGAGAGTGCAGATGCAGCCAAAGCCCATGTGGGGATGTGTCCTAGCTCCCTGGGCACCAGCGCACACAGAAACAGGGCAGAGGTAAGAGGTATCACTCTGCTGATGGGACCGCACTGGGAGGTGGGGGAGCAGGATGGATATGAGAACCTGGGAGTACCTGAACTCAGACACCGCCATCACCACTTCTGTGATTTGTAAACGTAGACAAAGCTAAACTATTCACACCCTCAGTTTTCCTGACTACAAAACAGGGATCGTAATACATCCCCCACAGTGTTGTTTGGAGTATTTAACACAATAACCCATATAAAGTACCAGCTTGTCCTGATCACTCTACAAATATCGGGCTCCCCTCCTGACACACTAGATCCTGAGTCCCAAGAGGGCAGGGACCATTGCTGCATTTGCTAACCAGTGGATCCTGAATGCCTGACAATGTCTCAGAAAATACTTATTGTTGCTATTGACATTGTGGAATTGGAGGATGAACTTGAAGAAACAAGATTGTACCTTCTTCATCCTCCCTGGACTACCTTTCCCTGTATTGGAAGTCAGCTAAACAGGTTACTGAGGGTGAGCCTGCTTCTTTCCATACGAAGATTCTCTTTTTCAGAAATCAACACGGTACGGGGAGGTGAGAACTAACCTAAACTTACCAATCTAGAGTTTGGTCTGATTCTTGTTCCCCCAGATGGGCCCACAAGGCAGCATGGTACACTTGCTTTGACTTGACTGATGTCATTTGATTTGATTAATTTGATTTCATTTGATTGATTTGTAAATTCCTTTCTTATTTTCATCCCAAATTCCCCAAAATTCAAGGAAGATAGAATAGCAGATACCAGGAGATAGTCTCCAATTATTAATATCTCCTGTTCTCTGTGAAAACAGGGCCTCTGTTGGAGGAAAGAGTCAAGGAAGAGACATTTTTTCCAATTTAAATAACTTACTTTTGGAGGATAAAATTCACCCACTTTCTTATATCTAGACTAAACAGTTGGCAATGAGGCTTTTTGGTCCTGGAATTCTGCCAGTTAGAAGGAAAATTAAGTTTCATTGATGGTGGACCAGAGTTAGTAGCCTAATCAAGTTCCTAGTTTTCATTTCAGCTCTGGATTCTATGCAGACTATAGGTATAGCCTTTCCCATTAACTGTCTTATAGCCCCTGAGTTGCCACGATCACACGACATCTTTGGTGGCCAGTCCCCAGATGACCATCTGCAGGCTGGCGTAGCATCAGGAGCGTCTCGGATGATTAACAGATGTGCAGTCAACTTTAAACATTGAGGTTGTCTGTCTAGACTCTAGACAGCCAGGCAAACCTTTTCACATCTCCCAGGAGCTCTGCCCCAACTCTCCCTCCCTCCAGCTGTGGAGATGACTGACATTTTGGAATCCTTAGGGACGTATACTTTCATGGAGTCTTAAAACAAGAGAAGGGGAGAACTAAATGGAGACAGTAGGACCTCCCTGCTGCAAAGGGTTCACAAGGGAGGGGCTTTACAGTCTGCAACACAAATAAGAACTCGAGCCTAGGTCTTTGGACTCTGAGGCCAGTGTTATTCCCACTTTCTGGCTTGGATGTTGAGGAGTATTTTGCCATATTCCACACTTACCAGAGTATTGACACCCTGTGAAAACAGGGTTTATCAAGCCATCTTCTGCACCTGCACTAGAGGTGCCCAGTCTTTAGAAGCCCACATCTCAGAGATGGCAGTAATCGTCCACGAGGCAACCGATTTCAAGCATACGAAAATAAATTCTGCATTAGCTCCCTAGCGCTATTGTAACAAAGCTCCATGAACCAGGTGACTTAAACAACAGGAATGATCGACTCACAGTCTGGAGATTGGAAGTTATAAACCAAGTTGTTAGCAGGGTTGGTTCCTTTTGAGGGCTGTGAGGGAAAGATCTGTTCTAGACCATCTCCTTGGCTCGTAGATGGCTGTGTTCTCCCAGTGTCTTCACACTGTCTTCTCCCTACGCATATCTCTCTCTGTGTCTGAATTTCCCCATTGCATAAGGCAACTAGTCATACTGGATTAGGGCCCACCCTAATGACCTCATTTTAACTTGATTGCTTCAGTAAAGACCCTATCTCAAAATAAGATCACATTTTCTGAGGTTACTGGGGATTAGGACTCAAACACATGAATTTGGGGGGCTGCACAACTCAACCCAGAGCAAACTCTGAATCAGTGTTTCCAAATTTCAGACATTTGTGTATCATCATCACACCCTTGCTATATTCACATGCCGTTCATATGATCCCCCCCTTAATATTTACAATTGACTTGTTTTACTATTATAAAATGGATTTATTTTAAAAGGTAACTCTGTTATATGAATAGTAAACTAATTCTTTTCCAATATACATTAAAATAATTATTAAAATTAAAAAATCCTCACACCAACCAACATTATCTCAGGTACTACCATCGGTATGCACATCGCTCTTTGGGGAACACAAATGCAAACGGTTTGTGATTGTGCAGGTTTGCACACATCGTATGTGAGATGGGGTCTCATGGGTATTTATTGAATGAGGCAAATTCCATTTAATTGAAGAAGTATTAGTTCCTGTAACTCCTAGTTCTCCAAAGCAATTCTCTGCATCTCTCTGTAGAAACAGCCCACCTAACTTTCTGCATGGTACAGTCATGAGAAGATTCTAAAAGTCAGAGAGCAGGAGTCCCATTTCTTACCTCCCTTTTCTCTAGGGATTTATCTGCTGCAAGTGACACATGGGAGAGCTATGGAATAGCTTCAGAGAGATAAATCAAGGTGCCGTCAGGTATATTATCCTGCAGCTCATTGGCTAACTGATTTCTAAAGTCGCTGAGCATTCTGCTGTGAAAGGCTTGGAGTGGGTAGCAGTGGTATAGGACATCATCTCCATCATCTTCCCAGTTCATTTCCTGGACATGAGGCCGCTGGACAAATCGAGCCAGGAGAGAAAATGTGCCCCTAGAGCCCCTCCATTCCCATGGCTGACATGACCAGTTTCTCATGAACCACTTTACCCTTGAGCCCTTAAGGACTTCAAAATTCTTTTCAACACAACACCTGGGAAGCCACTACCAATTTTTCAGCATTGCACACAGCAAGGAAGCCAACAGGCCAGGTCCTATTTGGTGGTTCTGGAAGCTTCCTCTTACCCCACAAAGGGCCAGTCCTATAAGTAGCCACAGAAAAGCTCTTCACCACCCCGTTCACCTGTCTTCTCCATTCCCTTCTCACCCTGTCTTTTTACCATCTAGGACGCAGCATAAAAGCACCTCCCCAAAGAGACCTTTGCTAATAAATGCCTAAATGCTTCCCATTATTCCATATCCCAGGTTTTTGTTGGATTCCTTCATATCATTTACTTTGACTTACGGTTATTTATTTGCTTGGGTACTTACTGTTTTATTAACAGTTCTGTCCACTGGCATGTAAGTCCCTTGGAAGTAAGGTTTACATCTGCCTTGTTCACCATTCTATCACCACCACACACTAAGCATTCAATAAATATTCGTTGAAAGGAAAAATAGAATGAAAAAAAGGAAGAAAACAAAAAGAATACAAAGGAAGGGAAGAGACAAGGAAAGGAAAAAGAGGAGGAGAGGGGAGGGGCGGGGAGGAGGGGAGGGAGAGGCTGTTGCCTAGGCCACCGACGACTGACCGCAGG
>CAUYSK010067447.1:0-16176 GCA_963575035.1 Avahi laniger | reverse complement strand
GAGTAGCTGGGACTACAGGCATGCGTCACCATGCCCAGCTAATTTTTTCTATATATTTTTAGTTGTCCAATTAATTTCTTTCTAATTTTAGTAGAGACAGGGTCTCGCTCTTGCTCAGGCTGATTTCGAATTCCTGAGCTCAAACAATCCACCTGCCTCGGCCTCCCAGAGAGCTAGGATTACAGGCGTGAGCCACCACGCCCGGCCCAGATTCTTAAAAAATAGGAATGTGTCTGCATAGGTGGGAAAACAGCTATCAAACCACCTCAGGACCTGCAGAGCAGAAAAGAGAATGATACTCAGGAGAATGTAGAATCCTCCTAATGTTCTCTGGGGATGAGTCCATCAGACCTAGTGTAGTACAGATAAGGAGGAGGTTAAGAGCATGGACTTCAGAGTCCTTCAATTTGGAAACAGCTTATGAATTGCATTAGTCAGCTTAGGTTTTCAGGTGGAACCAACAATCACCAAATTTCAGCGACTTAACACAATTGAAGATCATTTCTAGCTCATATCACTGTCCAGTGTGGATTGAGGAAGAAGGGGGCTCTGCTCTGAGCAGTTATTTAGGGTCCTGTATTCTTCCATATTCAGGTTCTGTCCCCCTTGGTCCTCAGAATCCTCTCTATTCAGTCATTGAATAGGAAAAGGGAGAATTGTGTATGGGTAGGAACCGGGAATGACTTAGACTTCTTCCATCCACTGTCTATTGGTCAAAGCTGAGTCACATGCTGCATCTAAGTTCATGGGAGCCTGAAAAATGGCATCTCACTGTGTGCCCAGGAGGAAAAAAAAGAAATGCTTGATAAGCAACAGCCAACTTTTGCCCCCAAAACTGTGTGTCGTAGGCAAATCATTTAATGTTTCCGAGACTCAGTTTTCCCATCTGTAAAATGGGAATGATGACACCATTACCTTGTAGGTAGGATTGTTTTGAGGATAAATGAGGTTATGTATGTCGTCCACTTAGCCTGGCATGAGTAGATGAATAACCACTGTAATGAATATTTATACATATTCATTGTGTGTGTTCTTTGGTTGAGACCCTCTGAGAGCAATTTTGGTAGTTTTCCCTGTCTTTCTCTGCCCACTCTAGGTCTACATGGACAGAGGAAAGTTCAATCTGTTGAAGCCTGACCTGAACCATTCTGGACCCAATGTAGATTTATTTTCTTGAAATAAATCATTTGGTTTGGCTGACTCCGCGGATCAAATTCATGAGATTATTTCCAAATCTCTCTATGCCTGGTCCATGTAGACAGAGCGGCAAGCCCTGCCAGACAGCTCCGCTCAGCATATGCAGGCTGCAGAATGATTCTTGTTCATTCTTTCATGTTATTCCCACACTTCAGAAGTCTGGAGGGAAGCTGAATGTTTGCTGTTCTGGGATCATTTGAAGCCGGGCATGCAAAGAGTTCCGAGTCACTTTCAAGTCTGCCCGTAGGAAATCTTTCTTGGCAACCAGACAACTAGAATTAGTTATTAAAGGCATGTCAAATGAATAAAGACACCTCTGTGAGGAAAACCGCAAGAGTAGTTATTTTTTCTAATATGAATAGGAGGCTAATATCAAATCACCTTTAATTTTCCACCCTTTCTTTGCTTTTTCGATGGTAGGTCAAATCTAATAATACAGATACAATGGAAAACCATTTTTGTTTTCATCTATCACAGTACATATGCCCACTGCAGATGTATGTCTCAAAAACCAGGGTCTGGAATTTAAACAAGTACCTGCATACTGACGAGGCTGTTTTCCCTAGGAATGTTCTGCTGGATGCCAATCCTGCCTTGCTCTCACAGGCTGGGAGAAGCTGATCCATGAAACAGAATAAAGCATGGTCTTGTCTATAAATCGTACATCCCACAGAGCTCAGGTCACAACATTTGCCGAAAGGCAAGGAAGACCATGAAGACCCAGCCACCAAGTTCCATAAGGATTAGGGAAGAAAAGTGGTATAAAGGCGTTTGAAAACATGAACCTGCTTTCCAGATGTGCGTTACCAAAGACCTAGTGAACTCTCTTTTCCATGCGGCCTAAATTTAGGGTCAATATGGATAGATTTGTGGACAAGGGGAGCTGGTGACCAATAGGAAGTGCCGTATAGTGGTTAGGAAGTTCCAGAGTCTGGCGCAATGCCTGGATTCGAACCCTGGCACTGCTGCGTTTTGTGGTAATAATGGGCTAGCTGCTCTGTTTCTCTGGGCCTCAGTTGCCTCATCTATAGAATGGGGATAATAATACCTAAGTCATAGGGTTGTTGTAAGGATTAAATGAGATAATTCTTATAAAGCATTTGGAACAAATGTTTGGCATTGAGTCCACTCTCAATGAATGTTGATTGTTATTGCTAGTGTTATCAACAATAACATTATAGTTTCTAATGGGGAAGGGACCCATGGGTGGATGGGTTTTATGTGTAGATGAATCATGTAACCTGAAGCTATATGGACTTCACATGGAAGGGAATTTGGTTGATTTAGGGAAATCAATTTGGCTTTCTAAAGTGTAGCCACCTTGGAAGCTGTGCTGTTGAGTAGACATGACTGGAGGCTTCATGGTTAAATGGTGAAACTGCCTCCACATAGATGCCCTCCCAGGCAGGCAAGTGCATCCTCCGGAAACAGACGTTTTCATTGAAGATAAAAAATACAGAAACCATTCATCTTTGTCAGTTTGGGCTGCTACCACAGAATATCACAGACTGGTGGCTTAAACAACAAACATTTGTTTCTTGCATTTCTGGAGGCTGGGAAGGCCAAGACCCAGGCATCGGCCGATCTGGTCTCTGCTGAGGGCACTCCCGGTTTTCAGATGGCTGTCTTGTCTCTGTGACTGCACGTGGCTTTAGTCTCTTTCTCTTCTTATAAGGGTACTAATCCCATCATGGGGGCTCTGCCCTCATGATCCCATATAAACCTAATTACCTCCCATAGTCCCCACCTCCTAATATCATCCCATAGGGAATTAGGGTTTCAACATGAATTCTGGGGGGATGCAAATATGCCTAACATCATTTAACTGACCAAGCTTATTCCAGCCTTCTAGAAATTAACACTCTTCAGGTGAGCATCATGGACAAGGCCCCTTTGAGGGCTTTCTTCTATCATGAGTTTTGTGCATCTAAGAGATTTGGGTGCCTTTTTATTAAACTAGATTTTAAGAGTCAGGGGTCATTTTGCAGCATTTTCCCTTGGATCTAGGTGTTGGCGGACATCGTGGCCTTCCTGGCTCTGGTCCTCACTTTCGGAGGACCGCTCCTTCTCTCTGGCCTCAGGCCAGCGCTGGGCTCTCCCGCCTCCTTTCCTCTGACACTAAGGTTGAATCTTCCACAGATCTTGGATCCACACCGTGTGGCTGCTCTGGGGTTTCTGGGTTTGCTCTGCAAGGTTGGCTGTGCATCGTGGTCGTGGGGCAGGCAAAAGGCCTATCGCACTCTCTGGGGGCAGTTAGCAAAGTGAGATCAGGGAAGCAGCCAGGGAATTCAAAAGAACGCTTAACCCATTTTGTTATCTCTATGGTTGATAGTTTTAGATGTACTCACTGTTTAATTAATTGACCAATCAACAACATTATGGCCTAAATTTTGTGTACCATTTCCTTGATCAGGACTTCAGGATGCAAATTAAACAAGAAAAAAGTGACTTTGTTTTGTCCCCCCCCTCTTTTTTTTGGCTTGTTTGTATTCTCTTTTTCAAAAAAGGGATCTATTCTAAAGTGGCTAGTTTATCTATGTAGAATCCGAAATAAAGATGGCAATGGAAAACTTTACTCTGATACTGGGACAGGGCCATTTGTTTGAATGTTACCTTTCTGAATCACTGGACTGATTGACTGGACTTCTGTTTTCAACTACTTGTGGTGCTCTGGAAACAGCCTAAAACCTGCGGCCGAGGATGGGGCCTACGTATGCACAGGCGTGCACGTATGCGCACTGTGTGTGAACAAGCACTGCTGAAACAAAATAAAATAGCAGAAGTGCCTGAGAGCCTGCTCCGTGCCAGGTACTTTATTTCATCTACCCCTGTGACAAACCCAGGGGGCAAGTATTATCAGCATTACGTATGAGGACACAGAGGTTAAGGAAGGGGAGGCACTTTGCCCATGCTCCGGTACCAAGTAAGAGGAAGAACCGTGTCTCCAAACCAATCTGTCTGACTCAGAACACTGAACTCTTTCACTTTGAGGAGGGAGGTGAGAGGAAACAGAAGAGAGCTAGTGGAGGGTGGGAATGTGGAGAGAAGGCGAGAGAATATCCCAAGGATAGGGTCTAAAGAATTCTGGAGAAATACACAATGAAGTCTGAGCCACGGTGCTTACTCTGCCCCTGACTGACTGTGCCCCAGACTCGCAGCCACCGTAAAGCCTGTCAGTCTGCTTTCTCCCCATCCCCGCCCCCTTTTCTCACTTCCTCCCTTCCTCTTCTTGCCTGATGGAAGGCTGGGCTGCCAGGATGACTCTTTGTCCCAGTGCTGGAGTCTGGTCTCCTCCATCTGGAACGGGGCTCCCACGGGGGTGGTGGGGAGGCCAGGACCCTGCTTAGGGACCACAGCCCGGGTGGGAGGCAAGTCTCGCAGCCCTTGTCCTGAGCTGGGTCACTTGTGGGAGGGCGCCTGGGGCCCAGGGGTGAAGCGGGGCTGGAGAGGTTTCTCTTTCCAGGCTGACTGCTCCCGGCAGCTCGTCCCGCAGACACCCAGCACGCATCCGCCTCATTTCTCATGCTCTCTTCTAATGAGCCGGAGTGCGGACTCTTGGCCACAGGTGGTTCTCCTTAACCAGTCACCGAGGCTCAGTAGGCGTCATCCAGATGGAGCTGTGACGATGTGGCTTTCATCTGCATCACAGGGGACCCTGTGGGAGGGAAGCCCCATTTCTCCCCCTCTGGTCCACATCCCTCTTCCCAGAGCAGTGCACTGTCACCCAAGAGGCGCTGCCACTTTCCTGGTCTTGGGAAACCTCTGCAGAACCTCCTTGCCGGAGCACTCCTGAGCGAAGAGCCAAGCCAGGGTAAGTCTACGCATATAAGGCCTCAATTTCAGATTAGATTCACAAATTTAATTTCCTATTCCTTAATTTAATTCTGCATTTTAGTTTTGTTTTTATTATTTACATGGGGTCCCTTTAATGATTCCAAATTGCTGCTGCCCTCTAGCAGTATTTTGTCTTAGGTTAACTTCTTGAAAACCGATCAGCATTGGAGTTTATTCCGCGCTGGGTTTAGATATTTTCTGAAATGAAGCACAATTAAATTAGAATAATGAATATGCTCTTTAGAGGATTAATTCATAATAAGCAGGCCATGTGCTACAGCTCACAGAAGAAAGGGCACGAGGATCGAAAGCTGTTTTTTCTGCCTAAATATGAAAAGTACATTCTGCAGAGCAGAACAAATCAGCTAATGACATCCAGAGCGCTGGCCAGCCCCAGAGCAGCACGGAGCTGGCATCTTGAGTTAGCGCGATCCCCGCCGACACTGCTGCCTACCTTCCCTCCCTGGGAAGGCTGGCAGTGGGCAGTTAGTCTGGCTCCTTTCTCCTTAGCACAGCTGGTAGCGGCCACTGTGGGCCTCCTGAATTTTGTCCAGGAAGCCCCAAATTCCATAGACTGTGGCTTCACAAGCTTCATCCTCAGAGCTTCCTGGAGCCCAGCCACTCATTCGTTCTTTCATCCGAGGAATGTTTTACTGCCTTCTGATATTCACCACACGTCCGTGAGCCCACCCTTGGGATACAGCAGTGAAGAAAACATACAAAGACCTCCCCCCCCATTGGAGGTTACACTGAGGCAGGCAAAGACAGGCAATAAATGGTAGAAGTAATAAGTAAATTACATATTATGTTAGAAGGTGAAGTGTGCTACAGAGTAAGGAGGGTTGAGAGCACACGCGTGTGTGTGTGTGTGTGTGTGTGTGTGTGTGTGTGCTTTGCAATTTTAAATATGGTAGGTTGGGTCGGGCTCATGTGGGGGGTTTCAACTGAGCGAAGACTTGAAGGGGGTGAGAAGGTGAGACATTTTGCCACTTGTGAGAGTGTCTCTGGGGTCGAGAGTGTTCCAAAGGAAACTGCGGCAAAAGCCCTGAGGTAGGAAGGTGGCCGTGAGCTGAGGAAGGACGAGGCCAGTAGGGGCAGAGGGAGTGAGTGAGAGGTGAGGGGCCAGGTCAAATGGGGCTTGGTGTTTGCTCAGAGTGAACAGAAAGTCAGGGCAGCGTTTGGAGCAGAGGCAGGATGGGATCTGACTTTTACTGAAGGATCTCTGGCTTCTCACTGAGCACAGACTTTATGGGGTGAGGTGGGGTAGGGTAGAAGGGAGGTGGGAGACCTGTCAAGAGGCTAACAGCTTAGGCTTCTAAAAGTCCAGCCCCAGGTTTTCCCACAGCATATTTTCTCCCTCTTCCCTCCACAAAAGTGCAGAGCTCTGGCCTCGCAGCCAGGCATGGAGGCTTAGAGTCTCCTGGAGGCCCCTGCCTCCCAGAAGGACCAGAGTAAAGGTGTTTAAACAGCCAGAGCTCACACACTGTGACACATGTCCGACCGTTATTCCTTGCTTGGCCCTGGAGACCCCTCCGTAGCCCCTCCCAGCCTCTCCCGATGACCATGGAGCAGAAGGCCAGATTCTGCAGGGGAAGCGACTGGCAGGCAGGGGACAGCTCTGCACTGTTGTTGGTTGTTTCAGGCACCACTGAGAGGGAGACACCCTCTCAGCCAGGTTCCCCTCAAGGTACATGAGAGGCTTCTGCTGTGCAGCTGCCATGGAAACAGGGGACAGATCAAAGCAGGAGAGGAGCAACATCTGTGGCAACCAAAGCAAGGACGAGGTGCAAACAAACTGAATGAGCAAATAAGCAGATGAATGATTGATGGGTGAGGGGATGAATGATTAATGAATAAATCAATGATTGATGAATAAACGAAAGTATGGCCTGGAGCCTGCTCCTGCTCCCTGATCTTTGGGTATATTATCTCCTGGCAGCTGAGGATTAAAGATTCTCCCGTGGCCCTCACCTCTGGAATTCCCTGCTGGAGTTGGGATCACACTGGCTTCCAAGCCCAGGGGTGAAGGAGGCTTTGGCTTAGGAGCAGGGGCCTTTGGCTGCAGGGGTGTGCCGAGGAAGGAGGCTGGAGGCAGCGGGACTGGGCTGGAAGACTCCTGGGCAGCCTGTCGGTTCTAGTGGGGAGAGCTCCAGGGATCTGGGGGAAGAGAAGGGTGTGGGGGAAGAGAGGAAGAGGAGAGATTTGGGTTTTGCTTTCCCAGTCGCACACTGGACATTCTGCAGATGGTCGGCCACAGATTCGTCTCATTCTATAGCTTATAAGGATAGGGACAGAGAAGACCGTCTCAGCTGAGTGCTGGACTGTATTATCCCAACAGGCAGGAAGACTGAAGTGGCTGAAATTGTCAGAAATTTCCCCAATGGGGCAGGCTGGTGAAGACTCCAGCTCAGGCTGAGGCACTGGCACCCTCACTTCCAGAAGCTCAATGCAGATCCTGGTGTCTCTCTAAAGGGAGAAGAGCCCCGTGGAGGGGGAGTTCAAAGACGCTGTGTCTGGAGACCCTGGGCTCACAGCCCCACTCAGTTTTGGAGGATGGTCTTGCCTGGGGATCTCATGGAATCTAGACTGGGTTTGGGGTCAAAATACTGCTCAGAAGAGTATGTATACACATTCCACTGTATTTTCTGAACTTTAATAGATAATTGTAATCAAAATGGTGGCCATTTACCGAGCCCTTACTAAAGGCTAAGAGATTTGCCTTCTTTATGTCATTTAATTCTCTCATCAACCCCAGGATGTAGATGTTTTTACCCTCATTTTACAAATGAAACTGAGGCACTGAGAGGCTGAGTGATTTGTTGATCAGTGATAGAACCAGAACTGAACCCAGATGGCCTTTTGGAGTTGAAAACTGAAGGGATTTTTCCTGGAGGCCTCTTCTTACGACTCTGCTGATCTTTCACTCCTCTAACACGTGGTTCTTAACCCTTTGGAGGGCTGCAGATCCCTTTCAGCGCTTGATAAGAGTGTAGAGCCTCTTCCTAGAAAGTACACATTTTGCACAAGTGCATTTCCCAGGCAATTTCAGGGGTCCACAGGCCTCCTGAACCCTGCTTTAGGTATTTACTTTCTGCAGCAACTGTTTTCCTTTCTCATAACCCAAGGGCACAGGGCAACCCTCAGGGCCCCCAAAATTACCCCAGTGGGGAATAGAATCAGACAGGACAGGTTAATCAATGAAAGCTCACTGCATGCTCCTTCCATAATTGCATTCCTGCCTTTTCATCCTAACAGCCAGCACTTAGGGTAATTGCATTCCAATAAGGCTCCCAGGTCTCGGGCCTCTGGGGCCTGCCCTGGAACCTGTTGACATGCCATCTGCTTCCAGAGGGGTTCTGCAGACCAAGGCAGCCTTTTAAAATTCTTCTCTGTTGTCTTAGCTGTAAGAGAGACAAAGGACCCTGTAACAGATCTTGTCCCAAATTCTGCTTTCTTAACCCACCCACATTAGCCCTGGAGTCATGGAGGCTTTCGTGATCCCAGGTTGTCTTTCTGAAGTCAAAAGAGTAGCACCTGCTATTCCAAGTGGATGACCTTTGGAAATACCTGGCTTCGGAGCAAGATGGCCACCACTGGGCCTGGCAGGACAGAACCAGCTCAGGGCTAGAGAATCAAAAAGCTTGAGAGCTCCCTTAGGGGCCAAGTGTTGTGCTGCCTCAGACATTGCCAGTGTCACTCGTTTATTGCTAAGATTTACTGGAATCTCCCGAAAGGGTTCCTACTCTTTGCAAAGGAAACCCACAATGCAAGGAAGTAGGGAATCCCCCCCAGGAATTCAGGAATTCAGTTACATTATGTTATATTCCAAATATATATATTGTATATATTATATATTATATTCCAGAAATATAACTTCCTCTAAAGAAGGTCCATGCATTCTCCAGGCACCGTGAAGTCCATTCAATTAACAGAAAAAGTGCAGAGTTCGTGATGATTTGACTTTCACAGTTTCCCAAATAGAGATGGCTCATCTGCTCACCCCCACCAAAGGAATGAGGCATAAAATGGAGAGGTCTGGTGTTTGTTATATGACTTACAGATGCCCCCTCCCCCACCACGACCCCAGACGCTTCTTCCCTGTAAAGAAAAATTTCCTCTGGGACTCCTCATTCTCTTGGGTCTGAGCCCCAAGAAGCCCTCCACAAGCCTGGCTCCCTTGGCCTGCTCCCAGGGCTGAGGGCTGATTCTCTCATCCCCGCTGAGCCCTTTGCTCAGAGGAAATGGCATGTTTAGGGATGGAAACCTTCTTGCCGCAGGAGAAGAGATAGAGTCTGGACTACAAAACCATGAGTGTTCCTGGGTGGTTAATCCCCCTCCAACATTGTAATCCTTGCAGCTGATCCGTGGTTTAGCAGAAAGAGCATCGATTTTCAAGAAGGCTGGCCAGTGTTTGAATCTTGGCCCCACCAATCCCGAGCTGTGTGCCTTTGGGCAAGTCACTTCATCTCCCTGCATCACAGTTTTCTTCTGTTGGGGGTGAGGGGAGCAGAGATTTACTTTACAAGGTTCAAACTGAAGAGAGAACACATGCCATGGTGCCTGGCATTTGATAGGTGATTTGATTTCCTTTCCTGTTCAAAGGTACAAATTTCTAAAGCATTTTGCAGACATCAGAAGATGCTTTCTGGCCTTGCCACTCCCCACCCCACTGCAATCTTCCTTATCCTAGCCTCTCCCCCTACCTACAGCAGATAGCCTAAACTCCAAATCATAGCTTCAGGCTTTTCCCAGCAAACTTGGTTCTCACCAACAGGTTTAGCATCCCTCCTAGGGTTCATGGCGGCGCCAGTGCAGCCTCTGAAATGGGGACACCCACGGACAGGTCAATTTTCCAGTCCTTGCCTCTTCTGGTTTGACAGCAGGATCCTTACATCCAAGTCTGTTAGGGCTGCTGTGTGCCTCCCATGGGTAGTGAGATTGCAGACATGGCGGGGGGTGGAGGGGGTCCTAAATGGGCATCAGCCTCCTGGGGATGGGTGGGAGCCAGTGAGGCTGCGTGGTGCCTGCTCCCCTTACTCCCTTGTTACCACCGCCATGGCCAGAGTTGCCACCGTCACGCTCACAGTCGCCACCAGCACCCCAGTCAGGACTGTCTGAACCTCAGGGAACGAACGCCCTAAGACACAACACCCAGACCCTCAAAAAGGACACCAGTCCCACCGTTTTTCAGTAGGTTTGCACGCTTACAGGTTGAGTGTTTTTAATGGCATCTGGAAGTTGGGAATGGGGGTCGGGAGAGGGTGGAGAGGAGGTGAGAAGGGGTCAGAACAGGCCAGAGGAGATTAGGGATTTAATTAAACTGCCTGTTTGGGTAAGGGCTTTAAGGTGCAAAGCTGCTTTGCATGATAATGGCAGTTTATCTGAATTCCATTCTACTGAAGGAAGCCTCGTTTGCACTTAATTACTGTGGTTCCTAAGCCTGGCTTCTCCTTCATGGCCCTCCCCAGGGCAAGCAAGGCAGCTTGACTTTCAGTTTCATCCATGCTGGCCACTGCCAGGGACAGACCCCTAGTCATCTGTCCCTGTAGGAGGCCTGTCCATGCACCAGGCAGTACTTAGGAGGATGGAGGGCCTTTGGAATGACTCAGCAAATTCAGGTCTGGCTTGGGGGTGACCCCTGGAGTCCCCAGCTAGGGCTCTTCAGCCAGCCTAAAAATGGCTCTGGACTTAGGCTACTGAGAGTGGGCCTCGGGTTTGAACTCCGAGAACCCCCAAACACCGGGCAGAACCAACTTTCACCTGGTAGGTTCCTGCTGCCAAACAGTGGCCTTGGCAAAGCACAGGTGTGGTGGCGAAGTGAGCTCGTGCGGGTCTGGACCAGAGGGAGACTCCCTGGCTGACGTGTTGAGGTGGCCTGAGGGTAGAGGGGCTGCATATTTGGTGGTGGTAGTGACTATTTTTTAGGCAGAAGGACAGTGTTCGGCACCCATCAGGACAAAGGGAGAGGTAGATGGGGAGGCCGGCGGAGGGAGCAGAGAGCCCTGACACAGATGGCGGCAGGCTGCTAGGAGATGGGCTTCCACGTTTGGAGACTCCAGCACACACGGGCAGGGTAGGAAAGGGTTAAAAGGGTTTGCGAACTCCTGTTTCCAATCACTTGTCAGCCAGCTTTGCTCTCAGCCTTATCAGCAGGGATAGGGCCGTGCAGGGAGAGCTCTGAGAGCTCTCGTTTCCAAGCTCTTCCCAGACTCCAAGCTCTCAGCCTTCTCATTACCTTCTAAGGGCTCCTGCGCTCAGGCTTGGGGGAGGGCCTTGGGTAGGGGCTGGGAACCCAAACACGTTTAATGGAGTGGAGCACGAGAGTTACTAAATACAGTCCCGGGTGGTGGTGAGGCTGTAGAATCTCAGCAGTAAACCTTCAGAGTCCAACTGTCCCTCCTCCTTTCCCCTCCTCACCAGCAAGCCAGATTAGTGCAGGCTGTATCTTCGCTCTTACTTAACTTACCATTGGCTCAAATCCTTCAATGTTTTTCTCTTTTACAGTTACCCCTGAGTCAGAAATCTCCATTGTGGATTTATGCAGTAACTGTTGGAACTCAAGTAAAGGACCTTATGTTCTGGGTGAAATTTCTCTTGGTGGGCTTGACTCACGCTAGTCTTTTGAGAGGCATGCAGTTTTCTGTTCTGCCATCTCACCTGGTTATTAATCTACCCGGTTTCAGCCACTTGGTAATTTGATAGACCTGCTTTCCTTATCTTCTTGCAAGCTATTGGTTTAAAAGATGTTGCCTGGGAGAGGGCTGAGGGCAGAGCCATTGGTCATGGCAATGTACATTGTCCTCTAGAACTTCCATCAACCCGTGGTCAGTACCCTTTGGGTGTGGATCCTGTTACTGAACCAGATACCAATTCCCCCTTATTGTGCTTCTCTCATTTGTAATCCACCAATGCATCCAGTAGGTTGCCAGGAGAAAAGAAAAGCACTTTTCTTTAATCCAACATACTTGGTCCCCTGAATCTCCCTGATTGGTTATTCTCATACCCTGCTAAAGAAGGAAGTAAGGTTCATGTGACATTTTGCAGTGGACGCGAGATATGTATGAATGCAAACGTAAGCATCATAATACACTTATGCAAGCAGCAAGAGTTGCCTACCAGGAAGAACAGTGGTCTGTGTGTCAGACACGTCAGGGAGCTGGGTCTGTACAAGAGAACTGACCTAGATAAGAAATGGGGATCGAAAGGGGATTCGAGTTGATCAAGAGCAGGGAGCAGTTTGTAGAAGAGGTGCCAGTTCTGGTGATTTTTGGGGGTCCTGGGACTGCAAGAGTACATCTTGGGCTAGAACCAAGGTATTACCCTGGTGAATGAGCCTCAAGCCTTGGTTCTCCTGGGTCTCGAAAGCCCAGACAGGTTTCTGAGCAGCTCAGGCTGTTCGATGCCTCCATGTCTCTGTGCATGCCACTCCCTCTGGAATCTGCCTGCCGTCCACCTGGTGAACATCTGCTCATTCTTTATTTTCACTGCATGTCTTACATCCTCTAACAAGTCTTCCCTGCCTCCTCCACCCCCTCCCAGTTCCAGACTTTCCAGGTAGAGCTCACTACCTCTGCCACTGTGAACTTTTGTTTCCTGTATAGATATCTACATTTCCACCAAAATCATTTCATTATATGGAAGTTAAGAACATAGACTTTGAAGTTCGGGAGACTTAGCTTTTAGCTCTGACTTTGCGAGTTACTTTAAGCTCTCTAAATACCAGTTTCATCATCTGTAAAGTTGGGACCATAATAAATACCTAATAAGTCTGGCCTAAGGATTCAATAGAAAATGAACACAAAGCACTGTATTGGTGATTTACTGCTGCACAAAAAATTACCCCCAAATTTAGTGGCTTAAACCAGTAATAACACTGTCTCACAAAGTTTCTGTGGGTCAGGAATTTGGGGGCGGTGGCTTAGCTGAGTGGTTCTGGCTTGAGGTTTCTTATGAGGATGGAGTCAAGACGTGAGCTGGGGTTGCAGTCATCTGAAGGCTTGTCTGTGGCTGGAGGCTCTGCTTCCAAGATGGCCCAGTCACCTGGCTATAGGCAGAAGGGTTCAATTCTGCATTGGCTGTTGGTGGGAGGCCTCAGTTCCTTTCTGCATGGGCCTCCCCACAGGTAGGGCTTCTTGAATGTCTTAACCACATGGCAGCTGGATTTCCCTAGAGTGAGTGACCTAAGAGGGAGCAAGGTGGAAGCTCCACTGTCATTTATGTCCTGGCCTCAGAAGTCACACACTTATCTCCACAGATCCTATTATTAACACCAGCAGTAGTCACTGTAGAAGGGGACGGCAAAAGCACGTGACTATTAGGAGGTGAGGATCACTGTGAGCTATCCTCAGGGTTGGCTACCACAGGCACTTAGCCTAATGTTTATCAAAAGCATATCATATGCAGGGGGCAGTGGCACACACCTGTAGTTCCAGCTACTTGGGAGGCTGAGGCGGGAGGATCACTTGAGCCCAGGAGTTTGAGGCTGCAGTGAGCTATGATTGTGCCTGTGAATAGCCACTGCACTCCAGACTGGGCAACATAGCCAGACTCTGTCTCTAAAAAATAAAAAAAGCATATCACAAGGGCTCAACAAACAGTAGCTGCTATTATTATTAATTCATACATCTGTATTCCCTCCTAGTATGTAAACCCCTTGAGGGCCAAGATCGTGTCTTGGGCCAGTTTCTATCACAAGGTCCTACAGTAACGTCAAGCACATTGGCAGGTCCACACCAAATGTTGATGGAGAATACACGAATGAAGCTTTTGAGAGGGTTAGTCTGGAGGCAGCCTCAGAGTGCACAGGGAGAGGATTCACACCTAGATGTGAAGACGGATTCTGTAACTCAGGCACTTACCCGGAATTACTAATGTGGATAAAATCAAGACCTGAGGGTTCTTCATATTTTGATGCTTGAGGACCAAGGACATTTGATACCAAATCAGCAGGCAGGGTAGGAGAAGTTCTTATGATTCTCTTTGGAAAGAAGCCCTGAGCAGCAATTTGGTAGGAAGCAATAATCCCAGCCCCATGACCTAAAGGGTGACTCCCCTGATGTTTAATTCCCTGGGCCAAGGCAGACATGGGAACTTCTTGATATTTTTGTCATTCTCAAATTCCTGTCTTGATGATACCTCTGTTCTTCTACCAGGCAGAACAGTTTCTCTTTCTAGGAGATTCTGAGGCACATTTCTTAGAGTTAATTAAAAGGTGCACAGAGAGTTTCATGTCAGAGGCCCTCCCGGCTACTGCCGCCCTCCAAGCAGGAGAGGGTCAGTCTGCGAGGTAACCGATACCCTGGGCAAGATTGAGTTTCCAGACGTCTAGCTCACACTGGAAGCCTTGCCCCTACCCCCTGGGCTTGAAAGTTCACTGATTGTCCTTTTCCCACAGACAGAGCCCTCTGTCCTTACCACTTCCCAGCAAGAAGCCACTCCCAGGAGGCTGCGCCTCCAGGAGCCTCGGAGACAGACACTGGTGGAGGAGCAGGTGCCCTCTCAGAGATTTCCCATGTAGATCACATTCCCAGGTGCCTGAGGTTCTGTTTCTCCCCAGTTCCTTGAAATCCCAAACCAGTGGCTTGAATTGTCTCTTTCTCCCCTTCTTACAGCTAGGGTGAGTGAGGCAAGAAGAAGGAGAATGTTTTTCTATTGGGGTGGAGGGAGCTTGGTGGCACCGAAAAATATTTTACCCCTGGATAATAAAATGAAGATCGAGACATGCAAATTACGGACAGGACAGAACCATGGGGGACAGATCATGTATGAATTGCATCTAAACCAAACAAGGTCACACATGGACCCCTGAACAGAAATTTGAAATAATTATTGATCAAAATAAAAAAAAAAAAAACCGTAGTTAGGCTGGGCGAAGTGGCTCATGCCTATAATCCCAGCAATTTGGGAGGCTGAGGCAAGAGGATTGCTTGAGGCCAGGAGTTCAAGACCAGTCTAAGCAACATAACAAAACCCTGTCTGTACAAAAAATTCAAAAAATTAGCTGAGCTTGGTGGTGATCGCCTATAGTCCCAGCTACTTGGGAAGCAGAGGCAGAAGAATCACTTGAGCCCAGGAGTTTGAGGTTGCAGTGAGCTGTGATGATGCCACCACACTCTAGCCCAGGCAACAGAGTGAAATTTTGTCTCCCAAAATCCCCCAACTCTCCAAAAAAACCAAACAAACCAAAAAAACAAACCAACAACAAAAAAAACCCAATCATTGAGCCTGAGGCAATTATATATCAGGGACCATAGTAATCCAAGGCAACTGGACTCTGGAACGACCCTCATCTCGAATGAGCTTCTTTTATGGTATTTATTTCACTTTCCATTAGGATTTAACCAGAGAGAGAAGATTTTTAATAGAAATGGCATTGGGAAATATGGCTAGTGGGAGAGTTGGGGACTTGTGCATGTGAGGAATTTTCTGGGTGTGGGATCAAGGCGATAGAGCTGGGCAAATGTGACTCTGTTGGTTTTCAAATTCCCACTCTGCATAGCTGTGGAAAGAATTGTGTCATTCCTGATAGAAAACTCAGCCAAAGTGTTCCCTTGGAGATGAAAACACAGAATACAAGTCTTAAGAAACAGTTTTGGGGGAAGTCAAAAGAATGTTATCGAGACAGTTGATTAAGTTATACAAAGAAGTTAAAAATAAATACTTATGACCAGTTGAAATATTTTGAAAGATACTAAAAAAAAAAAAAAAAAAAAAAAGCCAACCAAAAAAACCAATGTTGAGCTTTCAGAGGGGACCCGGGGAGTGGGGCAGAAAGAACCCAATAAGAGGACAGCATGGGAATCAGATTGAGGAAGCAGCATTTCAAACCAATGATTAGAAAAACAACAGCAATCATTGATTAAACAAACAAATTATGGTTCTAGGAACAGGGACACAAAACAGTCAGCCTTGGGAAGACTGTGTTATGTTGGGTAAGCCGTGAATTTTGTAGAGCATCCCTCATTTCCTGTGCAATTAAGAACATTGGATCCGGCCGGACGTGGGGGCTCACGCCTGTAATCCTAGCTCTCTGGGAGGCCGAGGCGGGCGGATTGTTTGAGCTCAGGAGTTCGAAACCAGCCTGAGCAAGAGCGAGACCCCGTCTCTACCAAAAATAGAAAGAAATCAATTGGACAGTTAAAAATA
>CAUYSK010067445.1:0-29393 GCA_963575035.1 Avahi laniger | reverse complement strand
TGCGACTTCCTTTATTTAGTTATTTATTTTTTTTGAGACAGAGTCTCACTCTGTTGCCTGGGCTACAGTGCTGTGGCGTCGGCCTAGCTCACAGCAACCTCAAACTCCTGGGCTCAAGCAATCCTACTGCCTCAGCCTCCCGAGTAGCTGGGAGTACAGACATGTGCCACCATGCCCGGCTAACTTTTTCTATATAGATTTTTAGTTGTCCAAATAATTTCTTTCTATTTTTAGCAGAGATGGGGTCTTGCTCTTGCTCAGGCTGGTCTCGAACTCCTGACCTTGAGCGGTCCACCTGCCTCGGCCTCCCAGAGTACTAGGATTACACATGTGAGCCACCGCGCCCGGCCGACTTCCTTTATTTTTTAATCCAACAGGTTATCTTCTGTCTCAAGCTTCCATTGTGCCTCATTAATCTAGTTATTTCCAAGTAAATTCTGTCATTTCCAGGTTTTCTGGGTCATTTTGATATAAACCCAATGGATTCAGGATTTTCCCTCACTCTTTTTCTCTAAATTCTGGGTCTTGATGAAGATAAAAGAGATGAAGTCTGTGAGGTGTCCAGAGGTTAGAAGAGTCATCTTGATATAGTGGCCTTGGGTGAAATGTATATTGTCTTTAATGGTTCTTGGTCACTGGTCTCTCTTCCTGTCAATACCCACTGAAATATCTGTGTTCGCTCCCTGTCACATGGCTGTAGTTGCTCATATTTACATCTTCCTTGTTTCTCAGGCTCATAGATTCTCTCTCAGCCTACTTGTAAGTCTCTATGAAGAGCTGTTCATGTCTTGTAGGGGACTCTGTCTTAAGTTCCCCTTTGCCAAAAGGCATCATGCTTTAAGCTCTACTCAATTGCTCTTCCACCATGCTGGCGTGGGGGCCGTAGGATGTAAGGTACTGGGATTCTTTGTTCTTAAAGTCCTTAAATGTGACTGGTATTTCTGTACCCTCCCTCCCTTTGCCAGCTCAGCTTGGGACTGAAAAATGTACAGGAAAGTTTACACCTATTTTTCTAGTCTGTTTCATTCTCCCCAGCAAATCCAGTTTGGATTGTTGTGGATCCTGGCACTTCATATATTTTCATTTTGATTTGAAAAAGGCAACATTTTATGTTGTGTATTCTTCAGGTTTTAGGCTTCCAACTAAAAAACCCTAGGTTTGCAAATAAAAAGTCATGACTTTCAAGTCTTTGCTAAAATTTTCTGAAATGTATTTAGAAGCTCAAAAGCATAGTGAGCCTCTGTTTCCTTATATTCTGGATAATTCTTGCCAGGAGATTACACCTGCTACTGATTCAGGGGATGTGGTTGAAAAGTCTGATCAGAAAATGTGGAGGCCAGGGGTTGCAGGAGCAGCTAAAATGATCCCATGATACAATTGGATATTTATGTATTTATTTAAGTCCACTTTCTTCTGCTGGACACAAATATCTCATGACAGAAACAAAACAGAGGATCCGTCATCAGTCTGTACTAGCAAGCTGGTGTTAATTAGTTTCTATTGTTTACTCAGGCTGGTTCTGAGAACAGGCTCATTGGGGAGAGTGGAGAAGTAGGTTTGGGGCAAGGGCTGTGGAGAGAGCAGCTGTGGTGGGAGGAAGGGGCAGCTGGGGGCATTTTATGGGTAGTGGAATGCTGGGATGGAGGATTAGGACTTGAGAAGAGGAAAACAGGGAGCACGTTGTGGAGGGCACAAAAGACAAGCTTCCCACATTTTATAATTATGCCAAAGACAGGAAAATGCATAGTCAGCACATTTAGGCAGAGGATGAGAGGTTTTCAAAATCAGGTCAAAAACCAATTCAACGATTTGTAAAAGGATGTAAAAGACACACGTGTCAGATTTCCATTTTTACTATCTCAAAGTGATAGAATTCATCTCCAGTATGACAGAGGTTAAAGCAGCCAGAGAAAAAAGGACATGAATGGGGTGCCCGAGTCCAGCTGGGAGAAAGCCATTTGGGAACATAGGAGGGAAGAGTGACATTGGCATGACCTGAACCCATTATGAGACGCAGAGTTGTTCTAGGCTGGGGGATGAACAGCCTGAGGGTTGGGTGAGGGTACGTCATTCTAAAATTAGAGCTTTTACATCTAGAGTGAGGCAAAATAGGATCATGCCTTTTCAGGACACATGACTGAAGAATAGCTGGCTATTGTCTTCACGTTCTTTTCAGTGTTCCTCATTCTGCCTCCCTGCTCTGTGGCTGCATGAGCACACAGAGCGCTTCCCAAACTTTACTTCGATCATAAGTCATTAGACAGTGTGATGCCTCTTGGAAGGTATGCAAAAGAAGGATATGGCTTTTTTTCCTTGAAAGTCCCTTGTGTTCTGAGTTTTTGGCTCTCTTTTTAGAATGTCTTCACTAAAAACCATTCTATCACACGATGGCAGTAGAGATATAATCTAAATTTATAAGCTATGACGCATGGATGCATCCCAGTGGGGAGAAAAAAGTTTAATTTATGTTTGTCCATATATTTTTCTTTGGTTGGTGTTTGTGTTCTAAGTTTCTGGAGGCATCAGACATAGAAAGGCCCTGTAATTCCAGACGGGATTAATGCAGACAATATTTCACTCAGGAAATGTGACCATAAATAAGAGAAGGTACCTGAGAAGGTACCTTTAAATGGCCTTTAAATTTTTTGAGATACCACTCAAGTGCCTGTAAAACCAAAATCAACTTTCTACTTGCATTTTTAATTTTCTCTGCACCTCATTTCTTTCCTGGATAGAGATAATTTTTCAGCCTGGCCAGGACAGGAAAGGCATCTGTGTAAGACTCAGACTTTTCCCCTTTCACATTTTCTTCATCCTCACTGTGAATTCCTTCTGTTTTCTTCAAAGAAAATTTTTCTTGGGTCCTAAACAGTGATAAACAAAGCAACAGGGGAAGTGTGGAATCCATTAGGGTGGGTTGAAAACCTTTGTTTGTGAAGATTTGTATATTTTGTCATTTTGTCTGGATATACGTTTTTCAAGCCACAAAAGCATTTTGTAGAGTAACCAATGTCTTCTTTAATAATGCCAAATTTTCTTTTCAGAGAGAGCTCCAGTGCCTCTCAGGATTCATCCATTCATCCAGCACTCAACGGGTGCCCATTATATGCAACATTTTAGGGAAATAATGCTAGCTAACATGAAGTGACACTAATCTCCTGTCTTACAGTGCTCCAAGTTCTTTACAAAAACTGTCTCATTTGATCCTCTCTGCCTTGCCTAGAGGTAGTTACTAGCAATAGCCTCATTAATTTTACAGATGAGGAAACCGAGGAAGGTAAAACAACAAAATCACACAGCTAGTAAGGGACAATTCCATGATTAGCAACCAGATGGTCTGGCTTCAAAGTCCATGCCATTAACCATTGAGCTGTAAGAGACAAAGGTTCTGGCTTCAGGTAGTTTATAAACTAGCAGGACATGAAAAGTCTGCAGTCTAAGACAGACATACTGAAACCAAATGAGATGTCATTTTGGTGGCACAACAGATGTGACTCATGAGAAAAATTTAGCCTAGAAAACAGGTCAATTTGTTAAAGGTTCATGGTTTATTCAGGGAAAAATTGGGAGACAGGAAATTCTTCCATTTGGAGAGTGAGAAGAATGTTTTTTTTCCTCACTTTTTCACCCTCGATATTGCAAGGTTTTATTTGGGATTTCTGATAGCAGTGTGAGGAAACTGAGTCTTAGGGATCTCAGTTGGGGGGAAAATTTTGGCTTTTTTTTGGGGGGGTAGGGGGTAGTGGCTACTGGTCTGTGTTTTTAGAAGTATTTTGGCCTGAGTGCTTTTGTGGGGTTGTCTGTCTTTCACGCTCACTGTTTTCCTTCTTCAAATGCTTTCCTCCTGGGAGTCCCCTTTGAATCCAGAAAGCTCAGGGAAGATGAACAGGCAGGCCACATAGCGTGGAGCTAAATTCAAGGGTGAGAAGGGAACTTCGGATCTCCTTCTTTGCCCACCTCAGCTTGTTTGGGATGGGAAAGGAGGCCAGGATTCAGGGTACAAGCTCCAGAAATAGGGAGTATGTGTTTATCTGAAATATCTCTTGTGCTATAATTCTCAGGAACCAGGGTGAGGCAGATGGATTATATAAACCCAACACTGATCTCTTCATATGAAAATTAATTCTGTCTGAATAGCAAAGGTGTCACTAAATCATATTCTTGGTGCATCCAAGATTCTGTTAACTTTGTATTTTCCAATTAAATTTCATGTTAAGAATAGTTTGGGGTTGTTTAGCTCTTGTCCTAGAAAACACTGTTATTTTGGAATAACTATAGTCCTCTTTATTTTTTCTTTTCCACATTTTGAAATTTGCATGGGTGGGTTAGAAATTAGGTAACTAAAAACACCTGCTTTCTCTGTACTTCTAGACACAAAGGACCATTAAGCTCTTTTCTGGTCCACTTTTAAATGTCTAAAGTTTGAGAAAAACATCTTCAGAAGACAGATAATCAAATTGAGGCCATTCTTAGGGATCATGACATTAAATGGTGCTAAGGATACTCAAAATGACAAAAATTCAAGGAATAAAAGTAATGCTTGACTTTCATTTTACTGTTCAACCATTCGAACTATTAAAAGTGAAAAAATTTATTATAGTACAACAGTTTATGTTTTCCCATTTCTAAAGAGATAAATAAATAGAGAAATGGGGCCATATTTCTCCAAAGATGAATGGCTTAAAACAACAGAGAGACTATTCACTAAAAGCCATAATGAGTAGGAGCTAAAAATACAGCCACTTTATGATGTCTGCAGTAGCTCCTCAGCTATCTGCATTTTATAGGGTGGAAGAGAAAGTGTCTTCACTTGCTCTGACTTATCCTCTATTCGGTGCACTTATTCTGTCTCTCAACATCATTTGTTTGGCATCTAAAGTATTTCCATTTACTTTTACAATAGCCAAGAAGTAGCCTGGCTTAGAAGGCCAATCTGAGTGTGAGGTGGAAGAGAAGGCAGAGCGTGATGTTATAATTTTGATCAAAATGTCTATCTGTGTGAATCTGAAACCCTAGAAGTGAAATTTTTGGTCAATGTGTCCTCATTTTTAAATCTCTATGTTGTGAAGCAACCTTATTAAGAATAAATAAGGCAGTGTCCATGAAACAGGAAAAGGCTCTGTGTCCAGTAGTAAGATTACTCTGAGGTTGCATTTAAATAGTCAATTAAAGTTCTTTTCTGTGGAAGGTACAGCTTTTATGTCTTATAGAGAGAAAACTGTCCATTTTTAGACAGCCCTTGCCCTACTTCAGAGACTCAAGCAGGGCCAATCTAAACTAATAGGACCGTTATCTCTGACATGAGGTCAAACTGTAAATAAACCTCTCAAGAACTGGAAAGTAGTGATGCTCATAGGCTCAATAGTTCAGGAAGCAGAGAGCCTTCTAATCAGTACACTTTTGTTTAGTTTACTTATCAAAATTCAGATGTAATGGGAATAAATTATTACCATCTCCTTTCACTGTGTAAATTCTATTTTTTATTGGTTTTACATGATTTTCTGTGAAGTGGCAAATCAACCTGGTCAGTTCTTGGCTGGTTTTATCTCGCAAAAGGGCTCTGGAATATTAGATATTCTCATTGTAATAAGCTTGCCCAGCCCATGACCTAATGACTCTTCCTCCTTTTCTGGAAACTACTCTCCTCTCCTCATCCAGGGGGCTGGGCCTCCAGATCCACGTTTGTTCTACATGACTCTTGTCGCTTGGTAAGAACAATCGGGAGTTGAAACTTATCTCAAATTGGGACTCATCACATTCTCTTTTCTAGGATTTGGAAGGGAGGAGAGGAGAGAAACAGACAGGGAGAATATGAGAATAGGTGGACTGGAAACGATGCAATGAAATGCAATAAAAACATCTATTGCCAGGGGCTGCAGAGTAGCCATTTTTTCCCTGCAATCAAAGGAGGAGAGAAAGCTGAGAAAGTCGATCTGGAGTGAAAGTGAGAAAAGAGAAAAGACAAAAAGCATCAGCAGCTTTGCAGGTTTTTTTATTGCCTTGGTTTTAATAAACTCCCTACATCCTCATAATAAATTGTCCCAATTTATTTTATCTAGATTGAACTGGTTTCTGTAACTTTCAATCAAAGAGTCCTTAACTAAAATACATACTAAAGAAGACACCGATAATTTATTTGGCTTGTGGATTTATTTTCAATAATTTAAAATATAAATCTGAAAAATGGCTTGTATCCAACTTGATATGACTTTAGGACAGGAAAGTCAGGCACTGACTAAATGTGTATATGGGTGTGCTTCAGAATTCATACAGAGAAGATACGAATGGTAGCTGCTTGCTATCTCTAAGGAAGTGGGTATATTATTTAACCTCTCTGAGCCTCAATTTCCTCCAGTTTAAAATGGAAATTATACCTATCTCATACGACTGTTGTTAAATTTATGAGTTAGAATATATAAAGCAGCTAGCTAGCATATGAGTATTCTTTATTCCTTATTGGAGGTTTCTATTAAATTGCTTTTTTTTTTCCCTCATCCTACTCGGGATTGGTGCAGGAACTGGACAGGACTGAATTTGGGCTGGAGGAGCTATGGTCTCCAAACAGAGGCTGGAGGGGAAGGCGTAGATGGGCTGAGAACCTCAGAAAGGGAGAGTATAGAATAGGGGAGGGGCAAGAGTACGGACAAGAGGACCCCGCTCTGGCCCCGCCCCGAGAACTGCGGCCCAATCAGTGAGGGCTCTCTGGAATCAAAGGAGCCCCTCCCCAGGAGGCAGGAGCAAGAGGGAGAGAGCCCAGACTCCAGTTCTCTTACTTTCTGGCTTTAGGGAGGGGCGGGCAACTCTTCCACAGAAGTGGAAAACAGGCTACAGGGAGATGGCAGGTGTCTCTCCCAAGAGATATATCATTCTTCCAGCTGTATGCAAAGAAAAAAAAGTGTATTGGATTGATTATCAGTACTTCTTACTGCTGTTTTAAAGAGAGGCTTGGAGATTTGTGCACTTGACAGTCTTCAGAGTTCACATTCAAGAAGGTCCTTCCTTTAATTGGCTCTCTCCACCCACGCGTTAGTCTGCAGCAGAGGTTGTGTTGATTTGGCACTAACACGAGTTAGAAGACTAATGGCCAAGTCTCAAAGTGAGCTTGATGGGTGAATTCTGAGGAGCAGGAAGGTTATAAATGAAGTCTACTCCTTTAAGCAGTATTTAAAAAAAAAAGTTTGGCAAATTCTTGTATGATCTTGAACAGGGGGCAGTGAACACCATCTGTTTTGTTTCGTTTTGCTTTTGGAATGATGTAGGATAATTCCTGCTGACCCTTGATATATGCAGAGCGTGGCCTCCAGTAGGCGCAGATTGCTCTGCTTCTGGGTGTCCTGAGCCTGCTTTTCATACTTGCTTTTGTTCATCTTTAGGGACAGGAGCTCACTGTTGTCAGAATTTGTTTACCAAAAATTGCTTCTAATTTCCTGCTGAAAATCAAGCATAGCCTAAGATACCAAATGGCTAAACTTATTAGAATAGTCTCTAAAATAGGAATAAATAGACTCTGATTGAGGGCCTAAGGTACATTTCTCTATGTCATGAATTGTATTAGTTCATGCACTTTATAATATCTATTTTGAAAATTTATAGCTTCTACTCTTTCTCTCCATTACAAACAAACAAACATTACTTTGTCCTAAATAGCTGAGGTTTTTAATAACTAACACTTATTGTATTAAAGTTACATATTAGAATATATGCTGGTACCACCTAAGTTTAAACAATATTAGCTGGAAATAAAAATTTTTAGAAAGATAGTAAATTCTAACATTAGATTCTTTTGTTGAGAAGCAAAGGACAGCCCATCAGTAAACAAAGAATTGAGGGAGAATACATTAAATATTGTACTTTGAAAGACACTTGTTCAAAATATATGCATACATCTTTGTCAACTTAAGTAAATTAATTACTTAGTCCAAACAATTTAGCTTAGAAATCATGTACCCAAGATATGCTTCTATCTATAACAATAATGTTTTAAAATGAGCATCATTAAGGGCCCTTTTTAATACTATAAAATTTTCTTTACCTAAATCTAAAGCTCACTGAAATGCCTATTATGGAGGCCACCATCAGCAAGGCAGGAAGTCTTGACACTTTGTTGGGAAGGGACAGAGTTACATCTGGAGAAATGTTCTGAGAAATTCATTGCAGGATCGGAGATATTCTTAAAGAGTGATAGAATGCAAGATATGCACCCCTTTTGCATAGGTAGCATTTCTAGTATCCCTGTTAACGTGAGAACACTTTCTGGAAGACAGGTGTCCTGGAAATCTATTTGGCCTATCTGAACAACCTCTTTTTCTTTTTTTCCATTCATCCCTATGTACCTTGAGAATTTTCTACCTGTGATTTGGGGTAGTCTGAGAGGATAGCTCCCAAATCTGCTGGATTGAGAATAAATACGAGCCAACAGTGTAGTGTTTCCTGTGTCCAAATCCTGTGTCGACCTTTACCAGCTGTGTGATCTTGGGGTAAGATTTTAAGGAGATAATGCATTTAAAGTGCTAGCATAGTACTCGGCAAATAGTAAACATTCAACAAACTAATGTTTCATCATTTTAAAATTATTATTGAAATATTATTCTTGTTTATTTATGATCCGCTAAAAATATCCAATAATCCAAAGTGTCTTCTGTGTGTCTGGTGCTATGGAATGTGGGGCATGATGGTTTGGTGGGATGCTGTGGCCTTCTGAGGTCTCCCCCAACCTCTCATCTCCTGTCCCATCAAGTGGAGTTCACCCAAAGCAGAAGAAGTACTTATTAAGTTGATCTGGTGTGATGAGGATGATGGCTTCATTCCTACTTTACTTAATACCCTTTGACTGAGTCTCAGCTGGTACCAAGATTGATGTGAGGGCCTCTTAGTCCCCAAATATTCCCTGATCACTTGTCTCTGTGTCTGAAATGCCTCCCACAGGTCATTCTTTTGGCAAGGGACGTTTTGGAGAAGCAAAGGTGATTTTGACTAGTTCTTCCCCGCTTTTGGAGGTGAGAAACAAGATGACTCCTGAGCCCTCCCACATCCCAGCTCTAGGTGCAATCATCAAAGAGAGGATCCTGGATGGGAAGGGCCATGGACAGCTTTTAAAGTTTTAAATTTTTCCCATATTTTTCATGGGTGGCTTCTACTTGAATAAACACAAAACATGCAAGCAATTTCTCAATGCCTTGTGTTGAAATCGTGGGCTTCCATTAGAATCCTGGCTTTAGGCTTTGGGGAATCATATGTCCTTCTCCACTTTAGCTGAAGAAACAGAAGGTGGAGTGAAAGAGCCTGTTCAGAGCAGCCAGATTTTGTTTTGGTTGTCAGCTAAAACAGAAACCCCATCATTCTAGACTTGGCAGCTTGTTAGTAGAAAAGCTACTGGGAAGCTCTGAGTTGGTAATTTAGAGCACAAACTTATTCCCTGATACAGCTGCAGAGCAGCAGGTGGCTGTGACTTAAGCAAACACTAGCTTTGAAAAAAGGGAATAAGGAAATGGAAGGACATTTTTTTTCTTTTCTGTGCACGTCAATATGGCTAAGGGTGTGAGATTCTGCTTCTTGTTTCTCTGGGTTTCTTCTTATTAACTTGCTTATACATGTGTAAGTAGCATTTTGCTCAATTCAATTTAATTGAGCAAAATGGGACTAGGGCTAGACACAGGGCTAGGTATTGCAATCATCATTCCCTGTTTTAGATTTTGGTGTAGAGACTGACATGCATATGGCTTCATCACAGAGGAACAAAGAAATTCCTTCAGAGCACTGGACAAGGAGTGATTCTGATCAGAGGATAAGTCTTCCAGGAGAAAACAAACAGGAGCTAAAGGGATAAATAGAGCTGAAATGGATTAGAGGGAGAGAGTTCCAGGCAGAGAGAGTTGGGAAAAAAATTTGAAGCATATAAGAGGGATCGACGGTGGGAGGAAAAAATAGGGATGTTCATTCTATGTCTCTGTCTGATGAATATACATATATTAAAAAATGCAAACGGTCCATTAGACCACCTCTACCAAACCATCTGCCCTGGGGGCCACAGAGCGCAGACGCCCCAAACTGCAAAGGCATGCAGGAACCTTTTCTTGTCATATGAGGTACAGGGAGAAGAGAAGGAAGAATCGGCAAAAAGAGAAGACGACTAAGAGAAGCTATGAAAAACACATATAAAGTAATAAGAGTGTAAAAAGATAACTACATGTCCAATAAATGCAGAAAATTTGATAACTTTTGTCTGCAGATCTATTACAGCTCTATAGATATAATGGGAAAATGTTAGCCATATGAGCAGTACAAATGTAAGACATCTGTGATATACCTTAATCAGAAATTTAATGCAAAGCTCAAATAAAGAAAACTACAAAATGCCCTAGAAGCTGCTTTTAAAAGGTTATTAAAATGATTTGACTAAATGAATAAAAATGTCTTGTGTTGAAATCTGTAGGCTTCCCAGATCAGAGGCTGGGAAGAGTAGGGGGAAGGATGAAGGGAGCTTTGTTAGTGGGTACAAAAATACAGTTAGCTAGAAAGATGATCCAGTGTTCAATAGCGCACTAAGGTGACTATAGTTAACAATAATGTATTGTATAGTTCAAAATAGCTAGAAGAGAAGAGTTGTAATGGTTCCAACATAAATAAAAGATAAATGTTTGAGGTGAGGGATATCCCAGTTACCCTGATTTGATCATTATACATTGTATGCATGTATCAAAAATACACATACCCCCAAAAGATATTTGAACAAAGTACACATAAAATAAAATAAAATAAATGTTCATGAATGGGAACTCTCAATTTGTGAAGATATGGGTACCCTAATTTTTATAGGTACAATGTGATTCCAATTAAATTCCAAACAGAATTTTTTAAAAGCTTGTAATTCTAAAAATTCATTTGTTAGAATAAATAGCCAAATAAAGAAGTTTGAAATAAGAAGTGCTACCTTACTAGATAGTAAAATGTATTTTAAAGCTAAAATACATAAAATTTTATGATATTGGGGCAAAATACAGATAACTCAAATAGAAAAAAGATAGTAAAACAAAATCCTGAAAAAGACATTTGTGTATGTAAGAATTTAGTATGTGATTAAGTAGAAATTTCTAATTAGTGAGTAAAGGAAGAATTCGTTAATTTATGGTGCTGGGACACCATAATTAATTAACTCTATGGAAAAATTGTCTAATATTTATTGTATACTATATATTAAATTACATTAACATCGATTGAAGAATTAAATGTAAAGGAATAAATTGCATGAGTATTTTTTAAAAACTATTGGTAACTATGAGTGTGGAAAAAGCTTATTTTCAACATAAAAACAAAAGAATAAACCATTACACAAGAATTTAATAGATTTGACTACCATGCTTATTTTTTAACACAAAAAACATTGTGATTCAGTAAATTAAATGAAAAAAATGGAAAAGTATTTGCTACATGTGATTCAGTGTGTTAAATCTTTAATATATAAAATGATGTTAACAGATTCTCTTATTCCTTTTGCACTGATATAACAAAATGTCATAGACTGAGTAGCTTATAAACAACAGAAATTTATTTCTCACAATTCTTAAGGCTGGGAAGTCCAAAATGAAGGTGCTGCTAGATTCCTGTCTGGGAGGGCTGTTTTCTGGTGCCTTCTAGCTGGGTCCTCATATGGTGGAAGGGGCTAGCCAGCTCTCTGGGGTCTCTTTTTATAAGGTCACTAATCCCGCTCATGAGGGCTCCACTGTCATGACTTCAACTCCCAAAAGGTCCCACCTGCTAATACCATCATCTTGGGGGTTTGGATATCAACATATGAATTTTGGGCAGACAAAAGCATTCAGAACACAGCTCAGATCTATATATATATATATATATATATATGTATATATAAAAAAGGTGGAAAGCATAGTAGGAAAATAAAGGGCATGGATAAACAATTGACAAAAGATGACAAACAAAAAGTATACCAAAATTACCAAGAAACTTTTTTTCTTATCAAATTTGTAAAGAATTTTGAAAGTATGCTATTTGATATTTTATGTAAAAGTGAGAAAAATGGAAATACCTTCTTAGTGTTAATGGAAATTGAAATGCTTAAAACCTATGGCGAATGATTTAATGACAGCTGTCACAGGCCTTAAACATGTTTATGCCCACTAAACAATTTCTCCTCCAGGAGTTTATCCTAAGGAAATGATTGAAATCATTCCTTTGTGTGTAAAGACTTATCAATGAATATGTTTATCACAGTGGTTTTATTTTTTTATTTTTTAATATTTTTATTAAAAATTTTATCACGGGGGGACTGAGCCTGAGGAGTCTGCAGGGCCTCGAGGTGCCCCCCTCCCACCCCATCACAGTGGTTTTAAAAATAATAGTGAATAATTGAAAATTACTCAAATCTTCAAAAAGGGGATTGGCTAAATAAATTTATATGACAAAATATTATGTAGCCTATAAAAATCATGTTATATAAGACTTTAATGACCTTGGCAAAATACTCCCCATTTACTTTATGTTGAAGAAGAAGAAAAAAGACTATGTAACATAATCCAGATTTTGAAAAAAATTAACAGTTGTGTACATATTTACAAATTTAATGACGTGAGCACACAGATCCACTCAACAGTGATTACCGATGAGTGGTAGGTTTAGAGGTTATTTTAATTTCATTCGTTGTATTTTTCTTTACTTTTTAAATCTGCTATAAACAATTTGAAATTAAAAAATAAACACACGCACAATCCATTTTCAACAGCCTCATCTTGTGCCTGGCAAAGAACATTCTTTCAGAAAGAGGGCATTAGAACATTTAATAGTTGGAGTGGACAGTCTGGGAACAAGAGTGCCAGTAGCAGTGGGGATAATGCCAGGGCCTGGGTCCCCAGGTTCATGGCAGACTGGAAGACACAGAGGCCCCAGAGACTGAGAGTGGGAACGATCTGTAAAACTCCCCAGAAGCCTTCCCCTCCCTATTCTCCGCTCTCCCGGCCCTGCCATACACAAACCTAGAGCCAGAGGGAGTTTGGGTTCTCATAGGAACTAAAGGGCTGGTGAAACAGTGAGTGGGACTAAGCTCTGGTGCTGTGGATTGATCCACATCTTGTACTCTGTGTGAACTCCCCTGCTGCCATGACCTTGAGAAGTACCTTTTATGTAAAATAGAAGAAAAGTGCTTTATTCCTTAAGAAGCTGACAAACTGGAGAATCAGAGGGAATGGCAGTTAACCGGGGATTCTCTTAACTCCGTAGGCCAGGAGAGCTTCATCAAAAGGAGTCAGCATGATGAATGAGAATTCCCATTACCCCAAATGAAAGTGAAAGGGTTGACTGCAAGTGGGTTAGGGCTGAGAGCAAGGCCTGGGCAGAACGCAGGGGGACTAAAATTAACACAGGGTTAAGGCTGGCCCTCTTCTACTCATTCATTCTCTCTCTTTCTCTCTCTTCTCTTTCTCCTTCTTTCCCTCCCTCCCTCCCTATTCACATTTATTAAGCACCTACTGAGTACCACCATACCCTGGGAGCCCTGGTTCCAGACTTCAAACACCTCAGATCCTGCTGGAGCTACCCTTCCTAGTTTAAGGATTTTTTAATTGGCTCATTTCCTCTTCCAGGATACGCTGGTCTCCTGTTTTCCTTTCTCCTCGAGGGGTTGAGTGAGTGATGATCTGTACTCTCCCCCATGACATCGAGTAGACTGTAGGATCTAACCCTCTTTTTGCTTGAAGGTGACTAATACTGAGAAGGCAGAAGAGGATGGAGTTTCCTAGGTCAGTGGAGTGGAGTGGGGTTAAGGGGTGGGGATGGGAGAATCTTCTTACAATGCAGATTCCTGGGCTCTATCCAGATATCCTGGTTGAGCAGAGTTAGGGTAGGGTGCAGACCTTCTGTGTTTTTAACAATGTTCTTGGTTGATTCTGAGGTAGATGGTCCTTCACACTTGGAGAAATGTTGAGGCTTCGAGTCCTCATCTCGACATATTCTCTGCTTTTCTCAGTTTCAGGTCTTTTAGGTGACAGAGTCCACCTGTGGCCCCTAGAAAATTCCGGGAATGACTGTTAGGTCTCTAGCCAGGCAAGAGGGCAATTCAGCCCACATCTTGGTTCACTTTCCTGTTGAGCTCCCTTCTCTGATTCCCTGTGCCATTGAACAACTTGATCAAGAAACAAAATTTTTGAAGGGACTTGTTTAACATCCTCTAAGTTTCAGGGAAAGTTCTAGAGAGATTTTCTGTTTTCTCAATAGAGAATTTCAGAAGTATCTTCTCTAGGTCAGTAATGAGGGAAGCAATAGCATAGTATGCAGACTTAGTTGTCAGGAGGAAAATTTGTGCCAATTAATGCAGAATAACCCTCTGACATTCACATGCCTCTCACATAGGCTCAGGTAACCGATCTGAGCTACCGATTTCCTCTCTCTACAGGAAAGAGATAGACACAACATTTCAGGATATTTTAATTTTTACCTCTGTTCACTTGCTATCTACCCTTCTGTGACATTTCTATTTCAGTGCTAGCTATAGTTCTTATTCTGCTTAAGTTAGTTCATCTGTTTCTCAGAGCTCAAGAATGGCTGAGTTCAAGGACTTGGTTTGCTATATCTTCAAACCTGACCTTGACCTCCTGCCTTTGATCTCAGAGATTCTCTAATCCAGGTATGATTTCGTGATACTGGTGCCTAGCATGATGACTGAAAATGATGACACAATGTGATATGCAGTAGGCCCACGTTTTGGTTCACAAAGAGGATAGATTAGGCATCTCTATCCTAAAGCACCAGGTTTAGGAAGATAGGGTCAGAGTTCTCTAAGGAGATTTGCTAGCTCAACAGACACATGTAAGGCTCTGCCATGATGGAAGTCTCGGGTCTTGCCTTTGGACCTTTGTTAACAAATTACAAAATACAACCTTTTATTAACTTTCTACCTTTCTACCTCTATGTTTTTCACTGAAGAAAAAGCAAAAGGCATGTACTCCACTGGGATGGGAGAAAGCTGAAGAACTTACCCTCTGTATCCGAGAGTTGAAGATTATTTAACTAAGGTTTAAGAAGCAGTGATAAAAGGCATTTCATTTTGAATTCATGGTGAGCCTGATGCAGAGTGACCGAGAGGGCAGCTGATGGCTGACATGGGTAAGCAGAATCATGTTAGTTCTGTTCTTGGTAGCGCACGTAATATCAGATTGGTTCCGTGGAGGAAATGAGGAAAGGCCATACTTGCATGGGTCAGCAAGACCGCTTTCTCTTTTTCCTAATCTGCCCTATCCATTATAAGTGTACCTTCTGAGCCACTTCTGCAAAAGCTTTTTATTCCCTTCAGCAATCTTCCTACATCATTCCGCCCAATTTTTCTGATTTCTTCTTTCCCTGAACTCTTGGCATGCTGTGTATTTTTCATTGACTATTTCTCATCCTTTTCTGTTTCTGATCCAGATCTGCAGTTTGATTTTGATCATTTTTGAGAGCCTGTTCTATGTTGTTCTTTTTATTGTGAAGATGAATTTTCCATTCTTTCTTCCCTACTTCTGCCCTTCTGAATTATCTCCTTTTCTGTTTCCCTTGTCTGCATCCTGTTCCCAAGAGTGGAAGGATTGCTGCTATGGGTGTTAATGAGACGGGAGTCTGTCATTTGCAAGCACGGTCGCTGTGCTTTCGAGGTCCACACTGCCTGCAGTCCTTACCTTGGCACTACGTGCTCCTATGTGATAAGTGTACTCGGGTAGGCTCTTTTCTCCTTTTTAATACCTTAGTGTTCTCTGGGCCTCTCTTGATTGAGGCCTGAGCATCTCTGTTTGGTGTTGGAGAGGGTAGAGTTATTCACATTAGGGGGCTGTGTGTGCGAGTGCATGTGGAGGTGTAGAGACTTACAATGGAAGCTCAAGCTCTGAGTCAGCTGTTAGCAGAGAGCCCTGAACAGGTCATTAGCTTAATACCATCATAATACAGGTCCAGACTACACCAAGAAATCCAAACATGATATATTTCCATTCCTTTTTCACATTGTGCAGAACTGAATGATTATGCAAATGAATGAAGTAATGAACCCAAAGAAGGTGGTCTTTTGAGTTGCATCTTAAAAAGTGATTCAAGGCTGGGCATGGTGGCTCACGCCTGTAATCCTAGCACTCTGGGAGGCCTGGATGGGAGGATTGCTTGAGCTCAAGAGTTTGAGAGCAGCCTGAGCAAGAACGAGACATCTGTCTCAACTAAAAAATAGAAAAGTTAGCTGGGTGTCATGGCGCATGCCTGTAGTCCCAGCTACTCGGGAGGCTGAGGCAGGAGGATCACTTGAGCCCAGGAGTCTGAGGTTGCAGTGAGCTATGATGACGCCACTACACTCTACTCAAGGTGACAGAGCAAGACTCTGTCTGAAGAAAAAAAAAGTTACTTGAGTGTTTGACAGTAATGGAAGGAGACACATTCCCTGTATCCGGGAAGGGCTGGCCTGAGGCAAGTTTGTCAAGTAGTTAGCCTGGTTGTCAGGGGTCCTGTTTCCTGCTCAGTCATCTACTTTCCTAATCCTGCCTTTAGGCTGGCCAGATTCTTCCTGTTGTTTTTATTCTGTTAGTTTTCAGTTCAGGATTAACCCCCCCACCCCCATCCCATCCCCAGATACATTCCTTGTCCACCGCTAAAGTGAAATAAATTCAATGTTTAAACAACGAGAGTATTTTGAGGCGTGTGCCTAAACCCCACTGGAAATGCATTCCAGAGCATTGTGGGGAAAGGGCACTGGACAATCTCACTGGGATTGCTGGTATGCAGGGAGTAGGGGAGGGAGGAAAGGAATGCTCCCACAGTTGAATGGAGCTTGGAATATGTTTCCTTTCCATTTATTGTAGAATTGAAGTCTCCAGGGTCTGAAACAGGGGCCAATAAAGTGACTATGTGCCTGTCCTGGAGGATGGTTCTTGCAAAGAACATCAATTTTCTCTGTGAAGGGTGATGAGGTCACAGGTGTGGACATGAGGGCAGCTGCCCGTGTGGTATGATCTGGATGGTAACAAAGGTCTTGTTGCAAAATCATTCCTCTGTTGGCCTACTATGGTGCTGGAAATGCCCATGCTTCTCACCCCTACGGATTTAGGCATATTTTGCAAAACCCTTGTCAAAAAATAATCAGATTAACTTGGAGGTAAGGTTCAAGTAAATACCCTAAGGAGGAATGGGAATGTACAAACTCACGAACACCTGGAAAACATGAGCATGGGTTACTTGATAAAGCACTGTCACCTGTGGCTTACCCTAGGAAATGGAACAGTGGCCTAGTCAGTTTTGGCGGCTAGTGTGCTGCCAGATGGGGCATATATGGAGATTCTGGGAATGAGGATGGGACATGAGGTTTTCGGGTATTTGGGGAAAAAGTAAAGGAAAAAAGCATAAGGGACGATGTCTAAATAGAAAGTGGGGCACTGAAGACTGAAGATAATCTTTTATAACTTCAGAATTTTTTCCAACCTTTATTTTTTCTGTGGCTGTTTTTATTTGTATTTAAATATTTTGGGAATGAATCAACAGCTCATCCTAAAGGATAGACTTTCATTAATTGCCAATTAGATTATACTAGATTACCAAGCTGATTATCTCAGGCTTATAACAGACATTCCATTCAGAGCAGTGAACTCTATGGATTGACTGTCTATACTACCCATATGAGTGAGATAATTGATATACATCCTTAAAATCACTCCTTAATACCTACAGACAGAGAAAATGGCCCTTTATACCTGTAGCCTAGGTTTTTGTCTGTTACACATTTGCTTTCTGTGCAAAAAGGAAGGAAGGGAGTGATTTATATATCCTGTGATGGTTAATTTTATGTGTCAGCCTGACTGGGCTTAGAGATGCCCAGATAGCTGGTAAAATATTATTTATGAGTGTGTCTGTAAGGGTGTATTCAGAAGAGATTCGCATTCGAATTGGTAGACTGGTAAAGAAGATCTCCCTTACCAAAGTAGGTAGGTGTCACCCCATCCACTGAGGACTCAAATAGAACAAAAAGGCAGAAGGAGGGCAAATTTGTTCTCTCTGAGATGATGTATCCATCTCGTCTGTCCTGCCCTGGGACATCATCGATGCTTCTGTTTCTCAGGCCTTCAGACTCGAAATCACACCATTGTCCCCCTCCCCAACCTCGTGGGATTCTTGGCCTCCATAATCGCATGAGCCAATCCCTCATAATCTGCCTCTCTCTCTTACTGCTCCTTCTCCTCCTCCACTTCCCCTCCCTCTCCCTTATTGGTTCTGTTTCTCTGGAGAATCCTGACTAATATACTTGTTAATTGGGCAATTAAGGAAACATCTGTGATCTTTCCTTTGGCTGAAGGAAGGTAGTAGAAAGGTTTGAGACCTTGTTTAAAAGAATTGGTACCGCATCCTATTACTTTTTAATAGCCTTAATTAAAAAGCCTATTTTTGTCAACAAGACCTTCTACTGCCCTATTTCCCCAGGCAGGATGGATACGCCTGCTTCCTAGTTTTGTTCTGGAGGTCCCTATTCCACCATTCCTCTGTCATTGTTCTTCCTCCTGCAGTGCCCTCTTTTTTGGTTAACTAAAGATGACACACTTGTCACCGTATAAGATGTGCTCTAGTAATAAACATGCCCTTTAATTTCAATGGCTAGGACAAGCATTCTGTTTCTTATTTGTGGACATCTGATGTGAGTCAGCTGGGTTTCTCGTCCAAAAAATGATGTATGTGGCACGATCTCTGCCATTATCACTGAGAGAGACCCTTGGGTCAGAGGTGGTAGCTGGTAGAACTGAAAAAGAAGGGCGGGTCTTCTTTTTCAAGCCCAGATTGATCTGGGCTTGAATTTCATACATCAGTTCATTCCCCCAAAATAAAGATGACCTCTTGGGGCCTTAAGGAGAATTAAATAATGTGCCACTTACAGATATTCTAGATCAGAGCCCAGCTCAGAGCAGACAACAAATGTTATTTCTCTTCACTTCTCAGGTCTGACCATGCTAGATGTGTTGTGAATGATGGGAACGACATTATAACCCAACTTCTTCCCTGTACATCCTGAATAGATCATTTTGGGGCGGCAAAGTGGTGGGGTGAGAAAGCAGCTAAAATTTTCAGGCTAATTCCTTCGAGTCACTCGTTTGGTTTACCTCTAGACTTAGCATTTACGAAGCAGGAGTGTCTCCGACCACTGGGGAGCCGAGCTGAGAAATAAGCATATTGCCTCTTTCTAATTAATCTGGCTACTCCTTAGAGCAACTTTAACAAGCTATGATATGCAGAGAGATGAAACATTCCAATTATTTTTCTGTAATGCTATAATCCTTTTACAAGTGCTTCTCTGTGATGTGTAATCTCCTAAATCAGACTCTAAAGAACAAATAGCAGTTTGATCTGACAAGCCTCTCCTCACCGAAGGGGGGAAAAAAACGTCTCACCGAAAACCTTGATTCTCCCAACAGCTGTGGAAGTGTTCCCTCCAGAACCGGGTCTTTCTGCCGTTGAGTGCCGCGAACTCTTGTGCTCGATTTGTTCCCTGCAGGGGCCACCGCCGATTATGGCATTTGGATTCAGTGACTGTTTTCTTTCTGGTGAGAATGAACAAGATGGGAGGGGGCTGGGGTGGATGTGGGAGGAGAAGGAGCAATGATGAGGGAGAAAATACGAGGAAACAGCGCAAGTGAAAAGGGCAGAGAGCATTGGCAAGTGACCAACCTCGATCACCTCAACTCATAAAAAGACACAAAACAAGACAGCCTGGGAGCGGAAGCCAGCTAAGATGAAAATGGAAACCCCAACTTTGAGTTTTGTGGGACTTGACAGCTGGTTTTGAGTCCTGGGTCTGCCATTTTCCAGCTGTGTACTTTTAACTGCCAGAATAACTATTGTGAGATTAAAAAAAAAAAAAAAAAATTGAAAGAACCAGGTGGAACTGAAGGCACGATACAAATGTGAGTCATTTTTAGGTTATTTTATAGAAATGCAGTTAGATGCATGTAGAGTTAGATTGAGAGTCAGCAGGAGAAACAGAGTTTGTGCTCCTGTAAGAAAGTTTCTGAATATATATATTATATATGACAAGTTTAATGAAGAGTCTCAACTCATTGGGAGTATGAGCGGGAGGTAGTTTTGTTTTCTGAACAACTGCTACCAACTGTGCACTATTCAACATTTCTGCTTGGTAGCAAGATTCCTCATAGCCTCAGTCTGATTCCCTAATTTCTCAGACACTTTTTGTTAAGCAAGTGGTCTCGAGCAAGTTCTGTGAGACTCAGGCCTGATTATTTGAAGAACTTTATTCTCATGCGTAAGTAAAATAATTCTCCATTCCTGTCACCTCTTCTCTCTCTAGCTAATGGTGGGGTCAGATCGTGGAGGAGAGCGGCGGCTGGGGTTCCTATTTATACAGGGTGTTAGTGCCTCTCCTGGACTGGTCCATGTCTTTAGTCTAGTTATTAGCCTGTGTGCCAGTGTGAGGGGGAGGCTCGCTCCCACCTTGCTCCTCAGGCACTGCAGGTCCTTTCTGGGGAAGGTCAGATCTTCTGTTTGATCCTCAGTGGGAAGCTTCTGTTCAAGGCGCCTATTTACCTCATAACTAAAATTAGCCAGCCCTTTGAGGAGACTGCTGCCCCCAACAATGGGTATATTGTAAACTTAGAAGTGGGGAGTTTTATATTTTTTCTTAGCTGTGTTCTTAGTTGTCAAAACGAGGAAAATTGAGGAGGGAAACCTAATCTCTCTGAGGTTTAATATGTAGATTGTATACAAATATGTAAATGATATGTAAATATATAAGATATGCATAATAAACTGTAGAGGGCTAGAGCACTCTCTCTCTCTATTTATTTTTCATTTTTATCTAAAGCCATCCCCAGAAAATCTTAAAATCTTTTCATAAACACAATTCATTTCAAATTTCTTTCTTTAAAAAAATGGTAAATGTTCCCTTTTATTTTAAAAAGAAGATCACTTTCATGATGCTATAGCTCCTCTTGTAAATTTTTGGAATCATGGCAATCACATGATGTTGAAAATTTCCAAAGGTGGGCAAAATGGAGAATTATACCTAGGAGATGACACGACATGCAAGACAGAATCTGGCCTGCAAGTTGGAGGTTCTTTGTACTTAATGTGAAAGAACCTTAACCTTGATGAACTGGGAACTTGTGGTTGACATTTTTGTTAAGTGCATAATTACAACTTCTTAATCTTTTCAAATTTATTGTACTGTATGTTTACTTATTCAGATTTGGGTTTTGTAAATGAAAGACTCACTTGTAATGATTCCTTGATTCTGTCCTTGGAAATATTTTTGCTGGGTCCATATGACCTTAGAGTCATCTTTTCTTTGAATGTAATCTTTATGACAACATTTAATGCCAAACTCAACATGATGTGTTTTCACAAGCAGACCGAGGACACTGAATCCCCTAGGTGGGATCCATTAACTGCTTCCCTTTTGGCTCTACAGGTCTGTACCCACTGCTCTGTTCTTTTCCTTTCTTTTTTTTTTTTTCAAGATAGTTTTATGACATATATTGTTTTCTGATGATGAGATACAAGGCCATTTGAAAGATTACACTGAGGAATGCTTGTTGACAACAGAATTCCAGGAAATGACATGGAAGTACAGCAGCCAACCGTAGGCAAGGGTTTGCAGGGTCACGGCTTTGGGTCACTACGTCTTTCTTTTTTTTAATTTGTGCAACCAAGTTCTTTTCTGTCAATACAATTCTGTTAGGAAGATTTTTCAGAGACATCCACTCAGTAAATTAATTTCATTCCAATCACAGAATTAGAAAGTCTCAGAGTTGTCAGAAACCTTGAAAACCACGTAGTCTTGTGATCTGCCTTGTGTTTAATTTCTTCTCCAGTGTCCTGAAAATATCTTTTAGCATCTGTTTGAACAGCCACAGGGATGGAGCACATACAAGTCCAGGGGGCAGCACATTAATAGATATTAAAAGTGCATCCTTATGAGAAACCTAAATCTATCACCTGTCCTTTCCACCCTTCAGATCTTGAATATAGCTAGTTTCTCTCCCTTGGATTTCTTCTCCATTTAGGTCATTGTTTTCTCCTTTCATCTCTTCCTCACTTGATGGAAGTTCAAAGCCACCACCATTTTGGCTGTTCTGCTCATCTGTATCTATCCACTCACAGGGTCATCCCTAGATTGGAACCCAGTATTTCAGGTATGGTCCGATCAAGCTTAGAGTAGGGAAGAATCCTATATTTAAGATATCATATCTACAAAACCTCTAAGTTTTCTTTTACCCTCCCTTCTGCTTTCTTCAGATGCCAAGTCACATCTCCCTTGCACCTGTGCAGTTGAATTTTGGATCCAAGGGCAAGATCTTGCATTTGCAGACACTAACATTCATATTCCTATTTCTTTTAGAAACATTTTTCTATTTATTATATGAACTACCCAATCTGCCTACTTTATATTTTTTTCTTTATAATTCTTGAGTTTGAAAATAATTTTCTTTTCTCTTTACTTAAGAATATTGTTTTTTGGCCGGGCGCAGTGGCTCACGCCTGTGATCCTAGCACTCTGGGAGGCCAAGGCGGGAGGATCCCTTGAGCTCAGGAGTTTGAGACCAGCCTGAGCAAGAGTGAGACCCCGTCTCTACTATAAATAGAAAGAAATTAGCCAAACAAATAAAATAGAAAAAATTAGCCAGGCATGGTGGTGCGTGCCTGTAGTCCCAGCTACCCAGGAGGCTGAGGCAGGAGGATTGCTTGAGCCCAGGAGTTTGAGGTTGCTGTGAGCTAGGCTGACACCATGGCACTCTAGCCTAGGCAAGAGAGTAAGACTCAGTCTCAAAAAAAAAAAAAAAAAAAAGAATATTGTTTTAGGTGAAGATTCCTTTCAGAGGTTTGCACCTATTTCTAAAATTGTTCTACATAAGGACCAGTTTACATTCCTACCTCTCTACCACCCACCAAAGAGAGATTATTTGAAGATTTTGAACAATTTCCAGATTTAAAAAATTGTCCCTAGTGTCACATAATTTTCTTTTTTCTTTTTCTAAATATACATTATTCTTCCTTTTACTTCAAGTGTTCAAAGTCTGATATTATCTGTATTTCATACATGTTCTGAAAGTCTTTTACAAAACGACGTATTCTGCTTAATTTTAGAGAATAGTTGTGGTAACATTTTGTATTATTTTCTCCATATCTCCTGTTTCACTCTGTTCCAGAATGCTTAGGTATAAGTAATTATGTTTCCTTGATCAATGTTCAAGATCAGGGTTCTCTATATGGTTTTAAACCCTTGTTATTATCTCAGTCAAGCAGGTGATTTCCTCTTCTGTGTCTCTAATTCTAAAAATCTGCTATTTTCTGCTTCTGTCTGGATGTAAATGGTTTCAAATTTACTGTGTATTTCTTTAATGGTCCTCTAATTCTGAGTCTTTTTTAGTACACAGGTCTCCATAGCTTCTTGCCTTAAATGGGCCTACCTTTTCCTGCAGTGTGTGTGTGTCAGTCATTTTCACCTTCTCTGTTAGTCCTTTAGCCTTGTTTCAGATTTCCTGTGTCTTATCGCAGAAATTACCAAGAGCACTCTTCATGGCCGGCCGGTCTTCCTCCCTTTCTTCCTACCTTCCTTCTCTCTCTCTCTTCTCTCTTTGTGGTGATCTTTGTGAGTTTAATTTTTTCTCTTAGCATCCTTTAAAAAATCATTTAGCCGAGTGGCTGATGGCTAAGCCCCCACATTCAGTTCGCCTCGCGTCTCTAGTGGAGGTGGTCAGCGCTCGTCGATCTGCTTGTCCTTGATATTTTCCAAACTTCCTTGCAATTAGGATTCTCATGTGAGTAGTTCTGTCCACACAGAACTTCCAGGCTGGGAGTAGTTCAGTATCTACTGTGCCTTCTCTGTGTGCTCGTCTCCACCATCCGTGGTTGGCTGTTCCTCCACATGACCAAGAAGCCACAAGCTGGTGAATCCACGAGAAAGAAGCTGCCTTGGTCTGTAAGTTGTAGTTAGAGGAGAATAGCCCAGTGCACATCAGGCTGTGCCTTGAGAAATGAACTTCCATTATGTTAAGTTGAAATGTGGGATTTACTTGTTACCTCGGCCTAGACTAACCTACCCTGACTGAAACAGCAGTCCTCTGGCACCTTGATGCAGCTGATTCTAACTGTGATGTGCCTTCTAGTGGATGACTCGACATTCACGGCACTCACGGCCCTTAGAGCGTGAGGACCAAGGATGCAGGTGAGTCACTGGATTTGCGTTAGTGGTGGTAAGTTTTCCAGACATCTTAAATTTAAATGTTTTCTGGGTCTTTTGAAGGAACCATCTCTTTTTCTCCCTTTGTCATGCTTTCAGAAGCTTGGCCTTTCAAAACATAATTGCTGAAGCACTTTCTGTTTATGTGATTGTTTCCGATTTTAGCTTCAGCCACCAGTTTTCAAAAAAAAATCTAGAAAAACCGCTTTGCTTTTCCAAGCCCTTACCAGGGCCCCCCATTGTTGTAGACTCTCCCCCACTCCCTCAGAAATGTCACTTTTTAGTTCAGGATGCTGGAGGCTCCCATTTAGCTGTGTGGCCAAATGTGCCCAGCAGCTGCCCTCCTTAAACTGGGCTACAGCAGCTGAAAATCTGCCCAGAGAAGAACTGGGCAGATTTTTGGCTTCAGGGAAATCCTGGGGCAGCTCACAACTTTGCTTCCCCACATGTCTGCAACAGAAGGTTCATGGAATAGACAATCAAATGCTGCTTCCTAGGTGGTTTTGCACCGTCTGGAGAACCATGATCTGAGAGAGAAAGGCTTTCATGGTGTTTCATAAATGTATATTGTTTCTTGTTTCTTGTGATCAACATCTTTCTGAGGCAAGTGAATATTCTCAGAAGGTGAAGGCAAACCACAGCCTGTGATTTTGTTCCAAACAAAATTGGAGAGACACATGGCAGATATAGCTTTGTCATCTTTGAAAGCTCTAAATCTGGTCCAACCAAACAGTTGCACCTTTTGACTCTAGGGTCAGGCCTCCAGATCCATTTCTAAAACAACCTAAAGTTAACCATTTGTAGTAACAGTTATAAAGCTTTTAGGATAATGTAATGTTTCATCTCTTTCTGTCTCTTAAGGAATTAAAATAATGTTTTATTCTCTCTTATTAAAGAAGATAGATAAATAGTTCTGAAAACAGTACATTTCTGCTATTGGCATCAAGACTGGTCTCTTTTCTTAAAATGTAATGATATTTTCTTAGGCAGGTGTTTTGTGCCAGGGGTGGCTTTCAGCAGCCTCTTCCTTTTGATCATTATAATTGAATGATTGCCATATACACTGGAATGCTCTATTTATGCTAATGCATTGGTTATAGAGAATGACACAACAGTGTTTGGATTATGCTAGCTGCATTAAGCATGGGAAAAAGGCCACACTGAGGTAATTTAATTCCATTATTTTTCTAACTATTTCTTCTTCACTAATGTTTCTAAAGATCTTGATATTCAAAGCTATTATTTATTGAACAAAATTATTCTTTCTTGGGCTTAGATCATTGTTCACAAAGCCCACAGGCTGGGAAACATTTGGTATCAACCCTTCTTGTGTTCATCAATTAGGATTAGTTTCATCTCTTGGTAAAAGAGAGTCAAACTAAATAGTTAGCAGTTTATTTCTCTCTGGTAGGGAAGTGTGGAGGCGGACAGGCAGTCCATGGCTGGTATGGTGCCTCTATTCTACAAGTTGTAAGCAACCCAGGCTTCTTCTAACTTGTTGATCCACTTTTTGTGCCTTCTGTTCCTAATGTCAACCAATGACTCAAGATGGCTGCACTGGCTCCAGCTATCAGATTTGCATTCCAGTTTGCAGAAAGAAGGAAGAACTATGGCAAAGGGTGCATGCCAAATTACTTTTAAGGATGGTCCCTGGAGGTGCCACACATCATTTGTACTTAGATTCCATCAGCTTCATCAGCTGGAACTCAGACATCTGGCCCCATATAATTGCAAAAGATGCTGAGAAAACTAGGTGATTTCCCCCTCCACCCCAGACAATCATGGACTGAGGTAAACAAAACAAAACAAAAAAAAAACTGAAAGAAACCCCCAGGGTTTCATTATTATGGAAGAGGGAGAGAATTTGTTGGTAGTCATCTAGCAGTTTCAGCCTCACTGTCCTTAAATTCTTGAATGAACCAGAGGGACATGGGATGAATTTCATTGAGTAACATCTAAATGAAGCTGATAGAGAATCATTTGGATTCTACCCCAACTGCTGACCTTATGGGCAATTCATCTTGTCCCTCTGGGGAAAGACAGCTCTTTCTTCTAGCCTGCATTTCTTATATAGCCCATTTATGTTCTTTAAGATTTTAAAGCTTTGGATAAATGCAAATGTTCTCTGGGAATATTAATGGATTGACTAGCATGATGTAGTACAAGGACACAGATGTTGGAATCAGACAGAACCACATTGAATTCTGGCTCTGCTACTTATTAAATGAGTGAATATGGGAATGAATATGAATACCCTGTGTGAATATCCTGGCCTCAGTTTTCTCATCTGTACAATGAGTTACAATAATACCTTGTGTGTTTTATGTATGTGTAGTAAATTATATAATGTTTGCAAAGTGCAAAGTTGGTGATTAGAAATGATTTCTTCTTTGCCTTTCTCTATTAACCATGCACATAATAGCTGAAATTAGATTCTTATATTAGCAGATCACTGAGCCCCAAGCAGATATAACTGGTGATGAGTAAATTTGTATAGAGAATGGTCAGAATTATTTTAGAGAAGAGAGGAAACTTCTGAGAGGGATGGATGTGTTGTTGTGGCTTAAGGCCTGATCAGCATTAGGGAGAATTAGAATCCCCAACTGCATCCAGGAGCACATTTATAATATATTGACATGTTGCTGTGGTGGTTTTAATCCAGTCATTTTAGCATGAGGGCATTTTGTTGTAATCTAAAATATGAACCATAGAAGTTTTATCTTTAAAAAAATTGTGTATTTTTAATTATTATGGATATATTATAGTTATATATATTTTTAGGGTAAATGTGATGTTTTGATACAGACATACAATGTGTATTAATCAAATCAGGGTATTAGGGTATCCATCACCTCCAATGTTTGTCATTTCTTTGTGTTAGGAGTATTCCAATTTCACTCTTTTAGTTATTTTAACCTATTGTTGTCTACAGTCACTTTGTTGTGTTATCAAATATTGTTCATTCTAAAGATCTAACTATATTTTTGTACCCATTAACCATTGCCACTTTATGTTCCCCCTCTCCACTGTAATTCCTAGCCTCTGGTAACCATCATTCTACTCTCTGTCTCCAGGAGATGAATTATTTTTAATATTTAGCTCCCACATATAAGTGAGAACATGTGAGATTTGTCTTTCTGTGCTTGACTTATTTCACTTAACATAATGGTCGCCAGTTCCATCTATGTTGTTGCAGATGACAGGATTTCATTCTTTTTTATGGCTGTGTAATATTCCATTGTGCATATGTATCACAATTTCTTTATCCATTCATCCATGGATGGACACTTAGGTTGATTATAAATCTTGGCTATTGTGAATAGTGCTGCAATAAACATGGGAGTGCAGATATTTTTTTTGATATACTGATTTTCTTTCTTTTGGATGTATACCCAGCAGTGAGATTGATGGGTCTTATGGTAGTTCTATTTGTAGTTTTTTGAGGAACCTCCATACTGGTCTCCCTAGCGGTTTCACTAATTTACATTTGCACCAAAAGTGTACAAGGGTTTCCTTTTATCCACATCCTTGCCAGCATTTGTCATTGCCTGTCATTTTGATAAAAGCCATTTAACTTGGGTAAAATTATATCATGTAGTAGTTTTGATTGTATTTCTCTGATGATTAACGATATTGAGCTTTTTTTAATATACCTTTTGACCATTTGGATCTTTTCTTTTGAGAAATGTCTTTTGAGATTTTTTGTTCATTTTTTAATCAGATTATTTGATTTTTTCTAATGAGTTGTTGGAGCTCCTTATACATTTAGTTATTAATCCATTGTCAGATGGGTAGTTTGCAAATATTTTCTCCTATTCTGTGGGTTGTCTCTTCCCCTTGTTGATTGTTTCCTTTGCTGTGCAGAAGCTTTTTAACTTGATGTGATCCCATTTATCTAATTTTTCTTTGGTTGCCTGTGCTTTGGTGTATTATTCAAGAAGTTCTTGCCCAGACCAATGTCCTGAAGCATTTCCTGAAAGTTTTCTTTTATTAGTTTCATAGTTTGAGATCTTAGATTTAAGTCTTTAATCTATTTTGATTTGGTTTTTGTATACACCAAGAGATAAGGATGTAGTTTCACTCTTCTGCATATGGATATCCAGTTTTCCCAGTATTGTTTATTGAAGAGACTGTCCTTTCCCAAATGTATGTTTGTGGCAACTTTGTTGAAGATAAGTTCACTATAGAAGCATAATTTATTTCTCGATTCTCTCTCCTGTTTTCTTGGTCTATGTGTCTGCTTTTATGTCAGTATCATGCTGTTTTGGTTACTACAACTCTGTACAATAATTTGAAGTCAGATAATGTGATTCCTCCAGTTTTGTTCTTTTTGCTCAGGATGGTTTTGACTATTCTGGGTCTTTTGTGATTCCAAATAAATTTTAGGATTATTTTTCTACATCTATGAAGAATGTCATTGGTATTTTGATGAGGATTGCATTGAATCTGTAGATTGCTTTCGATAGGTCAGGCACGTTACCAGTATTGAGTCTTCTAATCCATGAGCACGGAATATCTTTCTATTTTTTTTGTGTCCTCTTTAAGTTTTTTCATTAGGGTTTTATAGTTTTCATTGAGGAGATTTTTTACTTTTTTGCTTATTTCTAGGTATTTTATTTTATTTGTATCTATTATAAATGGGATTATTTTCTTGGTTTCTTTTTCAGATCGTTTTCTCTTGGCATACAGAAATGCTACTGATTTTTGTAGGTCAATTGTGTTTTCTGCAACTTTACTGCATTTGTTTATCAGTTCTGATTTTTTTTGGTGCCGTCTAGACATAAGATCATATCATCTGTAAACACGGAAAATTTCACTTCTTTTCAAATTTGTATGCCCTTTCTTTCTTTCTCTTGTCTGATTGCTCTAGCTAGAACTTCCAGTACTATATTGAATAACAGTGGTGAGAGTGGGCATCCTTGTCTTTTTCCAGATTTCAGAGGAAAGGCTTTCAGTTTTTCCCCTTTCAGTATGTTACTGTCATATATGGCTTTTATCATGTTGGAATATGTTCCCTCTATACCCAATTTTTGTTTTTGTTTTTTTTTTTGAGACAGAGTCTCACTGTGTTGCCCAGGCTAGAGTGCCGTGGCGTCATCTTAGCTCACAGCAACCTCAAACTCCTGGGCTCAAGTGATCCTCCTGCCTCAGCCTCCCAAATAGCTGGACTACAGGCATGTGCCACCATGCCTGGCTAGTA
>CAUYSK010067443.1:0-31845 GCA_963575035.1 Avahi laniger | reverse complement strand
CTGTCTCATTTTTAGGTTACTCTGAGCCCTGGATATCTGTGTTAAGGGTCAGCAATTTCGGCAACAGTGGATACAAACAGGCCTTTCTACTCAATTTTTTTTGTCCAAAGGATTCTTTTGCAAAAAAAAAGATGTAAAATCACTAAGTAGAGGTTTAAAAACAATAGACTGATATGATGATCTATTTACACATTAAGTCAAAAAACATAATCATTAATATTACCTGTAATCATGCACTGTTTTTCTTGCATTCTCTAGTTGTTCGTTTGTTAACAGAATATTCCTAGGGTCAGTTACAGTGAAGAAATGATTGGCTCGTCCCACAAAGGTGCTTTGATCCCATCGAGGCTCCGTGATGTCAATGTTTGGTGGCAGTTCTCCAGACATGGTCCTGGATGACAGAGTCAAACAGACAAGTCCGTGTAAGGCTTACACTGTCGCTACATATTCTGTAACTTTATTGGTCACACGAAATCTTCAAGTAAAGATTTATGTGTCCTCTTCTATTTATAAGGATAATGTTGCTATAAACGGCAGAAAGACCACTGAAACTCAAAGCTAACTTTGTCTACAAATCTCAGTCGATCTTCACCAAATTTCAATAGTTTCCTGCATTATTTCTCTTTATAAGTGCATAGTATTTCAACATTCCTTGCTTGTTGGATACCTAGAAATATTCTAGAGAAAATAAAAATATAAAAAGTTTAAAAATAGTATCAGCAGTGGCAGGGTCTGATGTTTGAACTCATTTTTCTGGGTGAGACAAGTAATGTCAAACTACTACTGCATTCTGGCCTACTGAAAGTGTTATTTCTATCAGTAAAAGTGACTAATGATGCAAAAAAAAAAATGGGCTTAAATACTAAGAATTACACAATTAAAAAAAGATCCAGATTCATTCAGCCTTCTTTAGCACAAAAACCACCTATCAAAAATTAAAAATTATGTTCTTCAATCTACCAGGAACATAGTGGGAAAAACACATTCTGACAGCCCCGTGAATAAGAATAACACTGTAGTATATAATTATCCTCACAAAATTTTTATTTTCTGGCTAAAGAACCACCTCTTTTTTCCAAAAGTAATTAATTTCTTTCTCTGAGTAATACATGCTTATTTTAGAACTGCACTGTATTTTTGTAATAGATGCTTACTGTAGTATTCTGAAAAGTATAAGCTTATTATAGCAAAGAAAGAATAAGGAAACAAAATCTCCCATCATCCAGCCACTCTGAAATAATTATGGTTCATGTTTTAGTGCATATCCTTACAGATGTTTTTGATACATGTTATCATATAATTAAAAATAAGTTGATATCATACTGCATGTTTCAATATCCTGATTTTTTGGCATTTATTTCATTAGCACCGCCCATGGCACTAAATATTCATTCTAGATAATAACATTTTTACTGTTTATGTTGTTTTCAGTTTTTCATAATTACATATCATGCTGAGCATTTGTCTACCAATCTTTTTCTTTACAGCTGGTGTTATACTCAGGCTAGATCTCTCTGCATGATATTAGCAGGTCAAAGCATCTAACCACTATGAAGGCTTCATACACCTGCTTTCTTACACTTGTTTCCGTTTCCTACATTTCTGATACCAGTTTTAATTATAGCTTTCTTTTCCAGGTAATTTAAAAAAAATTTTTTTTTTTGATGCTTCACAAGTTCTACAGTACATTAAGATGTCAGATGTTAATGCTGGGCACTCCTGTAACTTGTGCTTTATCAAAATCTCCATACTACTCCAAGTACATACTATGGACCAAGGGATCAAAATTGAACATATCAGGTCCACAGATGTGAGGAATCTAGTGTATGGAAAACAGCTGGGAGTGAGAGAGCGACTACAGAAATCAGCCCTGCGACCCCTGAAGCAGGCTGGGATGGCAGACACTCTGAAAGCCAGCTGCAAAGCTGGTGGGAAGCTGTACTGCTCCCAAGGGCACAATGCAGCTATAAAGTGCATGACTACTCCCTGCTTTGACTGACCACTGCTTTTTAAAATCTCACTGAGAAACCTTGTTCTCTATAATCACAGATGGTCAGAAACTTTGCTGTTTGAAATCGTAACAAGAAGAAGGAAACATAGTCTCACTCTTGACATAGAAAGGGGACTGGATTTCCAACCCAGGTGCACAGTTTCAGAGTAGGAAATTTTTAGACACAATCCAAGTCTACTTTAACTTTGTGATTTCCAAGGAAACAGGGATGTGGGTCCACTTCACAGTCCAAACTTCTATAGCCAGTCCTGCCTTGAGCCTATCAAAATACTGCTTCACTAAACTTGACCTAAACTCCACCGTTTTCCAAAATGTTATAATAGATCTATCTCTTCTTCTGTTTGGTGAGACAGAAGGTTTCTCTGGTGTGTGGTCTACTCATTGCAATGAGCCAATAAATATGGCTCTGTTGGACTAAAGGTTTAAACCTACAGGTCTTTGGTCTATTGGGCTATGATAACAGAAATATCTAAATTTCAAATTAGAGCATATCATATTGCATATGTTACACCCAGGGATACCAGAAATATAATGCATGACAAAGAGCTGTGTCATTGCATGGAGAAATGTCTAAATTTTGAATTAGAATACATTAAATATATTATTTATAACACAGAAAAAGCAAAGTGAAGACTCCAGTTCATACCCAGGGAAGCAGTAAGCAGTTTTCGGAGTAGCCTACAGACACCTAGGGCTGTGCTGAGGCCTCTTAGCAACCTACGGGGAGTGGAGGGCAGTCCGGACGGCTGGGCCTCGAAGCTTGTACTCAAGTACGGCAGATATGCTTTTACCTGTCTTTTACATCTGTTTCATGACAATGATTCTTTGAAAAGAGGTTTCTACAGCTTGGAAAAATAAGAAAAAAGTCTAAAACCACTACTGGAGAAGACAATCTGAAGATCTAGAAGAAGATTCATGAAAGTCCAGAGGCCCTATGATTTTCCAAGTTTTTTTTTTAATCCAACTTTATAAGTCATCTGATGTGCATTTGATTTGTGCTGCTTAAATTATGTGTGGTGAAGGATTTGCTTTTTTTCTCTTAACTTTCAATCCCCATCATGAACTAATAGTTTTGTAAAAACACAATGTAAAAAATTTTCAGAGAAATGAAATTAAAAAAGATACAAAATTAAAGTCTCTATTTTTAATTAGATTCAGCAGATATAAAAAGAGTGTCAAACTGTTTTAGAAGGAGTTTCTAATATTTATTTTCAATTTCTGTCCTTAACCTCAATATGGACCTGTAACAAACAGTTCATATTCTGGTCTACAGGTCACACTTTGAATGTACAACTCCGTATATAGTTCAAAATTTGTTTCTGTCCTTAAGTGTCATCAAATAAATTCCATACATAATCACATAACTGAATAAGAGATCATCTGGCCTTTCTCTTATTTCTGAATGAGAAAATAAAAGATATAATTTTTACCCTCTAGTAGACCACAACTTAAATACAGAATAGAAGAAATTCTTAGCAGAAAAAAATCTTTAGCTTTGTTTTTTCTAAAATGTTTAGAAAATGTTGCTGCCTTTAATATTCACTTATTGGGTACCTACTACATGACAGATTCTTGGACTATACCAGTGAACAAAGACAAAAGTTCCTGCCCTTGTGGAGCTGACATTGGGTTGGCGGAGTGAAAGAGGAAACAAGACATAAACAAAAAACATAAATGATAAAGAAACTATTCCTTATATTGGAAGGTAATAAATGATTAAGGGGGGAAAACCCAGAATGAGATAAGAAGAATCATGAGCAGAGACTGCATTTTTAAATAAGGCAGTCAGGGTAGACCTCACTGAGAAAACAACCCTGCAGCAGGACTGGAGGGAAGTGAATCATGTGGGTGTCTCGGGGAAGAGCATTCCAGGCAGAGGGAACAGACATTGCAAAGACCCGAAGGCAGGAATGTGTGTGGTGTCTCCAAAGAGCAGAAAGAAGGCATGAGCTGGAGTGGAGAGGGGAGAAGGGAGAGAGGGAATGAGGAGGTACGGAAGGCTCGGGGGAGGAGTTGAGGCTGGAGTTGGACAGCGTGGAATCGTGTAGCTACTGTGACCTTGGCATTGTACTCTGAAGGAAATGGGAGTCGCTGGAGGGTTCTGATGAGAGGAATGAAATGAACTGACTCACAGTTTAAGAGGATCTCTCTGGCTGCTGTGAGGAGAGCAGACAGCGGGCAGGTGAGAGTGGAAGCAGGAAGAGCACTGCGAGGTCGCTGCAGTGAGCCAGGAGAGCGGGACGGTGGCTCAGGCCAGGGTGGCAGGAGGTGGCCGGAGGTGCTGGAGTGCTGGGCTCCAGTGCTCCTTCTGTCTCAGCCTCCCGAAGTGCTGGATATTGTGTTGATGGCACCAGGAGGGTTTCTTGACAGCTTCGATGTGGGATGTGAGGGAGGGAAAAAGCATGCTTCCAAGATGTTTGGTCAGAACAACTGGAGGACAGGCGAGTTCCAGGGAGAAAACAGCAAGTTCACATTTGCGCATGCGAAGTCCGAGGAGCTAAGAGACGTCAGAGGAGATGTCCAGGAGGCAGTGGAGTATGCAAGTCTGGAGTTCAGGGAAGAGGCTCATCTGGAGATACATAGGTGGGAGTTGTTGGCACAGAGATTAAAGTCAGGGGACAGGATCAGGTCACCAGGGAAGTGAATGTAAATAGAGAAGAGATCAGAAAAGACTGAAGTCACAGCAAAGGATGCTGCGAAGGAGTGAAAACAGGTGGGTGGAAAAACAGGAGAGTGTGGCGTCCTGAAAGGCAGGGCAGGTAAGTCTATTGGTGGCCAAAAGAAAGATACCGTGGTAGCTGCTTACTCTTATTTTTGGATAGTGAAGAGGAGGGGACATAACTCCCTGGGTGTTAGTGTGCAAAGACAGTTGTTTTTGCAAGTTCTAAAAATCCTAAGCAATGTTGGTAACAAGAAGGGAGAGACTGCACAGTCCATTAAATGCCCCCTCTTCGGTAAGCTGTTTATTTCTACAAAGCTGCTGGCATAGACCAATGATTCTGAACCAATGGAACACATCAAAATCACCTGGAAGCTTTTTTTTTTTCTTTTTTTGAGACAGAGTATGGCTCTGTTCCCCGGGCTAGAGTGCCGTGGCGTCGGCCTACCTCACAGCAACGTCAAACTCCTGAGGGCCTCAAGCAATCCTCCTGCCTCAGCCTTTAGAGTAGCTGGGACTACAGACTACAGACGTGTGCCCCAACACCTGGCTAACTTTTTCTATTTTTAGCAGAGACAGGGTCTCGCTCTTGCTCAGGCTGGTTTCGAACTCCTGATCTCAAGCAGTCCTCTCGCCTCAGCCTTTCAGAGTGCTGGGATTATAGGTGTGAGCCACTGCGCCCAGTGGACCTGGAGAGCTTTTTAAAATTTTATTTATCTTTTATTTTTTAGAGACAGGGCCTCACTCACTCTGTTGCTTAGGCTGGACAGCAGTGGTGTGATTATAGCTCACTGCAGCCTTGAACTCCTGGGTTCAAGCCATCTTCCTGCCTCAGCCTCCTGAATAGCTGGGACTACAGGTGTGCCATGACCATGTCCACTAATTTTTTTTATTTTTGGCAGAGAAGGGGTCTTGCTATGTTGCCCAGACTGGTCTTGGGCTCCTGAGCTCAAATGATCCTTCTGCATCGGCCTCCCAAAGTGCCGGGATTACAGGCATGAGCCACCATGCCCAGCCCTGGAGAGCTTTTTAAAAAGACAAATACTCTCCCCCTTCTACAGATTGTGATCCAGTCAGTCTAGCATAATGCTGGGCTTGTGAGTGTGGCCTTCCAGCTTGATGGGCACCAGGCTGTGGCTATACACGAAGCTGTGGGCCATTTCCTTCCCTGCATCTTTACCATCTTTACCTACCCCGCCCTTGCCTTCCCTCAGCCCGACAGCAATCTGTGATGCTCCCTAGTGGACACCCGATAGCTAGTTTTCTCAGAAAATTGAGTACCAAGTAATCTTCCCTTTTAACTATAATTCTCACTATCACTATTTCTCCTTTATGCTTAACATAAATAATCAAAACAAAAATTAAGACACAGCTTTTACAGATTTCTAATTCTTAATAACAAACTGTCTCCAATTGGTTAAATATAAAGCAACATTTGGGGTGTTTTCATCAACATGATCTCGTTTTAAAATATGGTTACTTTATAACATAAAAATGTTATCACTGCATGAGAGCTGGACAGATTCCTAAAAATGATCCCTCCAATATGCTTATCATAGAGGTGTGGAAACTGAGGCCCAGAGGGAAAAAAATCATGCCCAGGTTGCATGATTGGTGCTGGTGGTAGAACAAACGCTGGGAGAACCCAAAGCAGGCCTGGACTCCAGGGCACTGGCCAGCTCCCTCTTTCTACTCAACACTCTCTTTCAGCGATTTTTTTTTTTTTTTGAAGTATGGTATCAATTAACATCTGCAGAGGACTGATATCTTTGAGGCTCCCCTTTTTTCTTTAAATAAAAACTTGCCCCCTACACTATGAAGTTACGCACTGCAATAATCTTGTGGTGACTTTATAAGTGATGAAGAAGAATGCCATGGAGGCCTCACAAAAGCATCCTCTTTAACAGACAAAGAAAAAGGGGAGAGCTGGAGAAAGGAATCCTAATATTTTTAGTGTGTCTATTACCTACAGACCGGCCCCTGGGGAGCCCAAGGGTGCAAGCTCCTCCTAGGCACCAGTGCCAGAAAATTCTCAGTTCTCACGAGTGTGTGCTTTCCACATTCTATGCCCATTTTACAGAAGGGGAAAGCAAGATTCTGAGACATCACTCACTGCGGGGGAAGAGGCAGAGGAGCTGAACACCAACTGCTCATCTTCAGACTCCAGCAGAACCCACCAAAACCCTGACACTGGAAGCTCCTCTTGTATGTACTTGTGGTGGGCAGAACAATGGCCCCCAAAGATGTCCACATCCTAATGCCCAGAAACTGTGACTGTCACCTTACATAGTAAAGGGACTTTGCTGGAGTGATTAAGGATGTTGAGAGAGGAGACCATGCCAGATTACCTGGGTGGGCCCAATGTAATCCCAAGGCTCCCTACCAGAGAGGAAGGACGGCAGGAGAGGCAAGGCCAGATCCACGTGGGGACAAGCAGAGGCGGGGGTGGTGCCCAGCCATGAGCCGAGCAACGCAGGCTGCTATCAGGAGCTGGAAAGGGGAAGGAAAGGGATTCTCCCCTGGAAGTCTCCAGAAGGAATGTCCACCCACTTTACACTTCTGGCTGCCAGAACTCTAAGATGATAAATTTGTGTTGTTTTAAGCTACTAAATCTGTGGTAATTTGTTACAACAGCAATAGGAAACTAATACAACACTATTCCCCTTACTTAAAAAGGATTTCAAGTTGAACTGTACTGGCCTGAGAAATAACAACTGGACTGGATAACTTGTGTTCCCCTGCCCCCGGAATTTAAAAACATAGGGACTAATCAGGAATGCCATATTAGCATTCTCAGGAAAACAACTGATCTCAAACCAGATAAAACTGTAATTATTAACTATTATCATCATCCCATGTTTCAAATTAGACAAGCCTTTTTTACGCATGAACTTCTGCCTTCAAGTATGTGAACAGTTTTCACTTTCTCCACTCCAAATAAATTGAAGTTTCCTAAAATCAGGAGTCCTACTTCTTAAAAAAACTTATTTCCGATTCCACAGTAATATCAATGGGGGCCCGGAGGGGACCTGGAGACACTTAGTGCGTCGGCCGCGGAGCCACCCGCTGCAGGCCCGGGAGGGCGCCCAGGCGCCGGGGCCGTCTGCGTGGTGCCCTGGCCGGTTCCACTTCGTGCCGGGAGCGGAGCCAGGGAGCCGCACGCATCTCCGGATGGCCTTGGCCGCCACGCGCGCGTCCCCAGGGCCAGGCATCCCGGCGCCCCGGACCGACCGGTGGCCCGGAGGGGGCACAGGGCCAGAGCCTCCGCAGCAGCTTCCTTGGGGGAAGGGAGGCCCTGGGTGCTGGGAGATGGTGAAGGCTGGACTTGGTTTCCCCACGGTCTGGTCCACGCATGAAGAGCGCAGCCATCCTGCGGTGTGAGGCCCTGGACTTGCCGGGAAGGTCGAAACTGGGCAGAGACGAGACTTCTCTCTCGAGCTGTTCTTGAGCATCACTGACTACGAGCTGGTGACAGTTCTAGGACAGATGCTTCTCAACTAGGAATTTCTGCAGGCGACGCCGCGGGAAGTCATCGTGTTGTACAGCCTCACAATGACACTGGGGACAGCATGAATGATGATTAAACCACAAATGGTTCAAAAGAAAGTTCTGGATAACAAGGTCTTTATCTTCCAATTGCAGATGCAGCAAGAATAATGAAAAACGCCCCTCAGAGGGCCAGACTTGTCCAAGCACGTGTGCGGAGAATCAGCAGCCGGCAGCGCGGCGCGGACTCCCGTCCCCCGTCCCCCGTCCCCCGTCCACCCAGGCGTGGCCAGTGACGCGCAGCCCGCATCTCCGGACGTTCGCAGGGGCTGGGGCACAGGGTCCGGCCCCCGCAGCCGGAGCGACAGCAGAAGGGACCAGGAGGTGGCGTCCACTAGCCAGTTACTAGCTGGCTTAACAGCGGCAGAGGGTCGGCTGCAAAGTGTTGCGGTTTACACAAGGCATTGGCAGATTTTCGACGATTTCCAACAAATTCAGTTTTCATGATCTTAAGAAATGGTGCGATGGGGAGTGGAGAGAAGCAACAGAGACATCAGAAGGAGACGACTGGTGACAAGCAGTCCCTCCGTATATTTAAATAGCTGTAATGTAGCCTCCTGGTGCTTGACCAGTTGAGGTATTAATTCTAATTTAAGAATCTTTTTCATGAATAATTTTAAAGAAAAATTTAGATTTTAAAAGTATTGATTTTTTTGTATGAGGAAAAAGTGGGACAAAAAAATTCTGTGGTTGGCTGATAGTACTTATGCTGCGAAGAAAAGTGACTTTAAGATTTTATCACTTAAAGACATTCTTTCTCATCTACAATAATGTCAGCTACCTGAGATCATTAACAATTACAGCATTATACTGCATTTAAATGAATCATTCCTAAACAGGTCATTTTACAGAAGATACACGTTGAAATGTTAATCAACCCCTCAAAGGGGACAGGAATAATCTCTTAGATTAAAAATTGTTAAAATTTAATCTCTTAGTTAAGGTTTTGTGTGAACGTAGTCTCACAGAGCCTCATCAAAATATATTTCTTAAAGTCTTTTTATTTATTCACAAACAAAATTAATTTATGCTTTCAGTATCCACTGAAGGCCGCTCTTGTACCCAACACTGGCTTGGTCCTGGGTTTTGAAAGACCCAACACACAGTGAACGGTAAATTGAACAGCAAACACATTCTAATGAATACAGCCTAAATTAATTTCCCCAAACACACCTGTAAATGCCCTTCACACATAAAGCTTATTGGCTGTGGATATTACCCAACTCCACTGATGAAGGTTTAAACTGAGTTATTACATTACTAATCTGGGCAAATCTTATTGAAGACTGCGATATGAACAACTGGTATTCAAATCTTCACGTATCTTTCAAAAATACCCGTTATTTCAATGGAGTAAATCTGCTTTGAAATTGATAACAACTCAGGCAATATTAAAGGCAAAATGAGTGGCATGACAAAGATTCTATCTTCATAATACATTAATATATTGTATACTATAGGCCTACTGGAAATGTTAGCTAACTCCATCATTTTCAAGGCATTAATTAAATTATATCACAATTTCACAAACAATTCTGTGAGGGCGTTACTGCCTTCCTTCTAGGTTAGATACCTTGCTCTGCCCGAAATCATAGTCAGCACACGGGAGTGAACAGCAAGGACCACCTCCTGACTCGTAGGTGCAGGGCACCCCCACCACATATAATCCTTACTGACTGGTGAGCGGTCTGCTCCTATTAGGCAATGGTGATCAGTAGAGTTTCCACATAAGTTCACTGAACCTGCTGGCTAGCTTAGCTCGAATTCCTGGCTCTAAATCACACTTCCCCAACCTCATCCCGCTGTCTTATAACGTGGAATCCCTGGATGGAGGGGAGAGAAGGGCTGTGCAGGGGAGATGTTACTGTGTAGTAGATATGAGTTCGTGCTTGTGGAGGCAACGTATCAGAGTTCAAATCCCAGTTCCCCCAACTACTCTGTGACCTTGTACACCTTATCTGACTGCTTCAAGTTTCCAGATCTTTATCAACAAAATCAGAATATTGCCTAATAATAGCCACCGACATTTAATAATCCCTTATTCTGAGAGCTTTCCTTATATCATTTCATGTTGCCCTTATCAAAATCACAACTACGGGACACAGGAGGGTGGTCATAAGGGCAGTTAGCTAACTTGCTCAAGCACACGGCAGTGCCAGAACAGGAACTTAAGTCACCTGGCTGCAGGACCTCTGTTCCCCCAAGAGGTGCTTGTGACCGGGAAAGCATCTTCTTAGAGAATCAGATTTTTAAGAGCCTAGGAATCAAATTTTTCAAAAGTATACCAGAGATATTCTATCATCAGTTAAGTTTGGAAAACATATATTGCAACAAATGTAAAAATAAAAACTAATTAAAAAATAAAACAAAAACAAAAAACAATAAAAAAGACAAAAAAATAAAAAAACAAAACGAAATGAAAACCAAAATGGCCAACCAGTAAAAATAAGATTCTTATGCTCTTGCTGGGGCAGCATCGATATTTGGAGGCCTCCATGACTGTCCACACTGGTTGCTGTGCCTGCTGTGGCTGCTCCCTGTGCATGGAGGATCCGTACCCCGTGGCCCATTCTCCTGAGCACCTACCCTGACAACCCGTGGAACACGAACTGGGCTTAAGCAAATACCATCCAGATTTGAGTCCTGATTCCGTCACTTCCTTTCTAGACACGTCCCTGGGTGAGTCACTTTATATCTCTGAGCCTCAATTTTCTCATCTATAAAACAGAGATAAGTGTTGGCTTACAGAGTTGGTAGGATTAGCAAACACAAGTGTATAAGAGGCCTTTATTAATCTTCACTAAATGCAAAGTGCTGAACAAGGATCCAAAATGATCCCCGAAGGTACAGATCATCTCCAACAAGCCAGTTCTTCAGGAGTGGAAATTTCTGTCCGCATTGGCTGTAGTCTTACCCATAAATGCAGTTGCTGGTGGGTGGAGAATGGAGCTTGGATCATCCTGAAGATGATCACAGATGTCTAAGAAAAGAATTTTTCTCCATGATAAACTTTATTTATTTCAAACTTTTAGCTATATGCCAAGAAAATGCTTTATGGGAAAAATGAATTTTCTAAAAATTTCACAGAAAGCAACTTAGCAGGGAATGTGTTTTACCAGGAAATTAGCAACAGAGACCTTTTACCCTGGCTAAAGATTAACAATGATAACTAAGTTATTAAACTGGAGACTTGTTGGTTAAAACTACTATTTTGAAAGAGTTATGAAAAAGTCTGATTCCCCAGTTTGTGTAGGGTGAGGCAGGTGTGAAACAGCCTGTCGGTCACCACTGTCCACTGTCTGGGGATACAACTGAGTGCCCACTATGTCCCAGACACTGGACTTTCCATGCATTGTTAGATTGCTAAATCCTCTATTTTCCATATTTTGTAGAGTTACTAAGAGAAATTAAGTAGCATGCCCAAGATGACATGGCCTGGAAGTGACAGTTCTGTCTGACTTTGTACAATTCTGAGTCTCTGGAGGCCAGAGGAGATGTGTCCACAAAGGATGATCACACTAACTCAAGGAGCCTGAAAAGCAAATTTACTAATTTATGTTTGGCTTCGGCTGGTCACTTGCACACAGCATTCCTTCCTTGTTGGTGTGGCCACACAGGAGATCATATTATAGGTCAGAAAGTTGAAACCTATGCAAAGAATTAGATTCATTCACGGGAATTTTCACTCAGCAGTAAATCTGTGTTGCATACTCTTCACTACTCCAGGGACAGTTCTATGCAGAGACATGGGGCCTGTCTAGAATCTGGAAGGCGTGGAGAATTGCTGCCTTCTGCCTTTCTTGCTGCCACTATTTCCTCCCCTCTCATGCGGATCCCACCATTCTACTAACTTTAAAACACTCATGTGACAATACAATCATTGCTCATATTCCAGTCCTTAAGATCAACTTTGGGTGAGGGGTTTCTTAAGCAATATCTTGGGATGGGTGAAGTTCTTATCCATTTGTTAAAAAAAATTCTATTGATTTTCACTTGAAATGGTGGTATCAGCCTGCAAAAATGATAAAATACTACAAAACTATAATATTTTAGACATACTCAGTTGAACGTTTTACCACCCACTTAAAAGAGTCAACTCACAGATGATATAATACATACCAAAGTCTCTGAAAATATTTTACAAATTAACAGTGGTTAATGAAAATCTTAGTAACTTGGAACTTTGTGTAATTAAGTACCAGTTTGATATATATTCTAACGATGATTTTCCACTTTCTGGGCAACAGTCAGCCTTTTTTTCCTTTTTTTAAAAATGGACTCACTGCTATTGATTTCCCATCTTTAACCAGAAGAAAAAGTTGGTCCCACTCATGATTCTATTCCAACTAAATGCATCTCACCACTGCTGCAAAGGAGCGTGCCTGCCTCCATTCCAAGGCACTGGGGAGCAACGCAGTTGGACAGTGGGTCTGCTCTGACGGCCACTGCCTGTCCTCTCAGCCTTCTTTGCAGGAAATGAGGAAGGGGAAAAGGATGTTTCCTGCCAGTTGGGGCCTTTCCACACCCATCCCCATGGAATTTCATGAAAGTTTTATGGAAAATTAAGAACATTCTAAACATTTGACTGATCCTGAATTATAACTACCCCTTGCTACACGAGTTCCTCTCTGACAACTGCCACCGCAGATACAGACCCTTTCCTGAACATCCATGTGGCCTAAAGCCCGCACACTTGATCTAACCCACGAATACATACTTAGGGAAATTTATATTAGAGCTGGGATGGGAACTGACGGATCCACCTGTCCAAACACCATCATTTTTGCAAGTGAGACCCCCGCAGTCCTGAGAGGAGAAAGGACCTGCTCGAAGTCCCATAACTTCTTGGTAGACACTCTATTCATCCTCCCAAACAGTTCCTTCTCATCTTACGTATCAAGTCTGAGGCCAGGACTATAAGAGCGGCAAAGGCCCCTTCTTCACTGCGTAACCTCGGCACCTGTGACAGTGCCTGGAACATGGAAGAGGCTCAGTAAACAGGAGATGAACAAAGAAGTGCAAATCCAGAGGCACCCAGGTTAAAGGCTAGAAGTTGAGGCAGAAGAGGGATTAGGACTGTGAGAAAAGCACAGAGAAAACACCATGGGAGTTCAGAGAAGAGCTGTCCATGCAGTGGTTAAGAACCCAAGCCCTGAAATCAAGCAGAGCTAGAATTTTTCTTCAAGCACTCAACAAATATTCGTTGGGGGCCTACTTGGTACAGGCAATTGCTAGGTGCAGGGGACAGATAGGTTGAGCAATACAAACACAGACCCCGTTCACATGGAGAGAATAAAACAAACACTTCCAATTAGTGACAAATGCTATTAAAGAAAAAAAGCACAGGGGTTGTGTAAGGAAAGGTGTGTGCTATTTTAGACAGCATGGCCATCTCTGAGGAGGCAGCCTTTCAGACTGAGACTCAGATAGCCTTGCACTGCGGATAGCCAGCTGTGTGACCTTGGGCAGGTTGTTCAACCTCTCTGAGCCCCAGTTTTCTCATCTGGATTACGGAGACAACACCGAGTACCTCGGAGAGCTGGAAGAATGTAAAAGTAAACGGACCTGAATTACCTGGCACACATTTAATAGGTATTGTGATTACCATCATTCTGGGAAGGTTAGGGACCTGTGACACGTGGGAAAGATTAAGAGAAAAGCTTGCAAATACAAGGTGTGCGGGGAACCACTAATGTTCCAAGAACCTACTGTACTTACTTGTACATCTCTTCCCTACTGAATGCGAGTTCTAGGGCAGCGACCAGGCGGTCTCTTTTCTGAACCCCATCCCTGCTCTGCACCAGGCGAAGCCCAGAGCTAGGAGTCTGAGGGCTGCGGGGTCGGGGTCGGAGCCACCTGGTCACCTGGCAATTGCTCGCGCCCGTCCGCGGGTTCCCTGTCCCCGCGGCAGCCATCTTGGGTGTCTCCCGGGTGAGTTTCGTCACGCTGCCGCCGGGGACGGCATGGCACGGCGCGCTGGGGCGTGGAGGAGGAGCCCCCTCCCCCTGGGGGCGAGACCCACCCCCACGGGGGTCTGCGGAGCGCCGGGGCCTCGGAACGCTGGCGGAGGGAGCTGTCCGGGAGCGGGATGGCAGGGGTCCTCACGGCGCAGGGACCCTGGCCCGAGGCCAGCGAGGGGGTTTCGCACCGCGGAGCCCGGGGTCCCCCCGGCAGCGGGGCCGCGTGCGTGCGCCCCGCCCGAGCCTGCGCGCCCCCGCCGGCTCCCCGCGCGCTTCCCAGCCGCCCCGGCCGGGCCCCCCGCCCGCGACTCACCGCTTCCCCCGGGCCGCCGCCCGCGCCGCTCGCAGGTCCCACTCGCGCCGCCTCCGCCGCCACCGGAAGCGCTTCTCCCGCCACGGCGGCCCCACGCGCCGCCGCCGCCCTGGAGCGCGCCCTCAGAGCGCGTCCTCGCGCAGGCCGGCGGGCGCGCGCCCGGCCCGAGCCGCGGGGCCCGGCTGGGACCCCACCCCGAGCTGGGCGCGGCGCCGCGGGCCCGACCCCGCGAGCGGCGCTGTCGCTCGTCGCCCGGCGCCCCGGCTCTGCCGCGAAGTCCCGAGTCCAACCTCACGCGGGCGCGCGCTGCGCAGGCCGACGCCGCCGTTGCCCATTCTGGTTTCCCGCACGGGCCTGCGCGGGGTCGCGTCCATCTCTCCTCTTGTCGTTTAAACCGGTGTGTCCCAAAGGGTGGGAGCTTGGCTCCCCCGGTGCCACAAGGTGATTTTAGGTGGTGCAAGTGCCAGACATGATTTATGTCTTCAAACAACAACAAATTACCCTGGCTCTCTTTTGGAGAACAGGCGGAGGGAGAGGCAAGTGCAGGCAGAACAAAGGCCGTTTAGCGACGCTTAACCAGGGGAGACGGAAAGGTGTCGTGGACCAGGCTGGTAACGGTCTAGTGAGTGAGACGTATTAGATCCTAGGCATATTTCGAAGGCAAATGAAATCTAATAAATGGTGAATTAAATTACATCACATTCATGGAAAGATTCCATTTTAAAAGACGTAAATGCTCCCCCAAATAACTTAGGTAACACGATTCTAAGCAAAATTCTAGTGGGTATGATGGTGTGTATGTATAACTTGACACTTTTACTAAAATATACGCGGCAAAATAAAGAGCCAGAAAAGCCAAAACAATGTTGAAGAAAAGAGCAAGATGAAGTGACTTGTCCTACAGATTCACAACTTGTTATGAAGCCGTGGTAGGTAAGAAAGGTGGTGTGTTTGTGCCAGGATCGACAAAGGGCTTCCTCCAACCAAACGGAGATGCCAGACCTGGAGCCCTGCACATGCGGAAACCTGCTACGAGCTGGCCTTGCAGGTGAGGGGGAGAAGGTTGGATATTCATGAAACCATTCTGGGACAATTGCATCCCTAACTCACACAATGCATAAAACTCAACGCCAGGTGCATTCATGGTCTAAATATGAAAAAAAAACCTTCCCAAATCTGAGCATATTTCACAGATGTTGGGGGTGGCACTGCTCACCCTCGGAATTCCTAGGAAGGTTTAACCAGCTTCTGCTTTTACCGTACACCGTGGCAAGTGCTGGACTCAACAGGATTAAAAAACAAAACAAAACACGTTTCTCCTGTCAAAAAGCTTATGGGCAAGAAACAGACATGTTCCTTGGAATATGTAATAGACTTGTAAATAAGTATTTGAAATAAATGATAATTCAATATAAAACTTGCAATGGTAGAATGTAGAATATGGTGTAACAGTGGTCCCAACCTTTTTGGCACCAGGTACTGTCATGGAAGACAATTTTTCCACGCAGAGGGTGGGGAGGCAGAGCTCAGGCTGTGATGCACAGCCGGGTTCCTAAACAGGCCATGGCCTGGGGATTGGGGACGGCAACTGTGTTACTAAGAGCTATGAGAGCAGCAGAAGGGATTGTCTAAATTACCTGCAGAATGGCCATGAAAGGGAGGTTTAGTAGATACAAATGTATCAGGTATCTGTTGCCGTGATAATGCTACATCACAACCGCAAAAGCTTGGGAGTAGGCAACAATAAACATCTGTTTCTGTTCCCGAGTCTGCGGGTTGGCTGGGCACTTCTGCTGACCTGAGCTGGGCTATGCAGAGCTTACTCACCTGTCGGTGGTCAGCCGTGGGCAGTCAGCAGCTTTGCTGATCTTGGCAGGGCTTTTGCACGCAGGTGTCTGGGGCCTCCGCTGGGATGACTGGACCAGCGGCCACCTGGGCGTGTGCACATGGCGCAGGCAGAGCAGAGATAGAGTAGATGTGCCCAAGGCCTCTTGAGGCCACAGCTTGGAGCTGGCACACCTTCACTTCTCAGGCATCCTAATGGTCAAAGTCAGTCACAAGGCTGGCCCCTATTCAAAGAGAAATAGACTTTACCTCTTGATGGAATGAGGTGCCAAGCACATTGCAGAGGTGTAGATATACAGACAGCTGAGAATTAGGGATTTTTTTTCTTCAAAAATTCCGTTATGTGAAGTTTTTGCCTTTCCAGCAGCCCAGATTTTTGGGGGGAATTCCCCTCCCTCACTACATTTGATCTTGTCAGATTGTCAATCATGGGACTTTATCGTCTCATGCCTGCCACAGTCATGGGTACATGACCCAAGCTGGCCCAAACAGAATCTTACCCTGAATTTATATGTAAACACTGGGGAAGAGAAGTAGCTTCTCTGCCAGAGCTGCCCTTTTGCCAGTGTGCAGAAGTGAAACTGAGCTGAAAGATGTGAGAGAGAGAAAGTTCAGATGACATCATTTTGGGGCTGAGCTCAGCCAATCCTGAAGCTACATCTACCTCCTGGGCTCCCAGCTACGGAAGCCAATAAATCCCAATCTATCTTTCTTTCTTTCCTTCCCTCCCTCCCTCCCTCCCTTCCTCCTTCCCTTCCTTCCTTCCTTCCTCTCTTTCTCTTTCTTTTCTTTTCTTTCCTTTTTTTCCTTTTCTTTTCTCTTAAACTCCTTTGAGTTGGATTTCTACCCTTGACTGACTGGGGGTTTACCGAGGTGGTGACATTTGAGCTGAGAGCAACTGAATTTGAAAAAGTAGAAAAGGAGGTAGACAAAGGAAGAAGAAATGAGACAAGGAATTAAACATAGAAAGCAGGTGTCTATATGAGTTTCCACCATTGTTTTAAATAAAGATCTTTCAGAAACAGCTTCCACAGAGCTAAAGTGGTATTTTTGTTTGACGGATTGCTTGAGAATTCTTGCTAGGCTTCCATCAACAAAGGTTGCAAAACCCTTGCATTTTAATATGGACTTTGACCCATTCAGGGCACAACAAAAACAAAACAATGCTTAAGTCAGCAAAGATGGAGCGACATTTCTGAGCATAATAAAAGTTCAGTGAGCTGAGGAAAGATCTTGCTGAATGTATTACAAGATGAAGGTTTTGTCAGAGTGGAACGGGAAATGCAGTGAGAACCATTTTTTTTTCTTTAAATTAACTCTTTAATGAAAACTTTAAATTCTAGGTGATATTAGCCATGTTATTTTTGAAAAAAAGAAATACATAATCATATGAATTTGAAAAATTTGGAAAAGTACATGTACACACTCAAGGCTATTCTACGAAAACCTCCCATTAGATATTTTAGTATATTTCTGTCAATGGAAAAGAAGCCAAATTCTGTAGAATAATTTAAAGAGGTTTATTCTGAGCCGAATTTGAGGACCATGACCCAGAGTCATGTCCAAGAAGCCTTGAGCAAGTAGACTCGCTGTAGTTGGGTTACAGTTTGGTTTTATACATTTCAGGGAGACAGGGATTTACAGGTAAAGTCATAAATCAACACATGGAAGGTGTACATTGGTTTGGTCTGGAAAGGTGGGACATCTCAAAGTAGGGGCTTACAGCTTGAGAAAATAGATGGGTTTAGGGATTAAGGCAGGACAACTTGAAGCGGGGGCTTACAAGTTATAGGTGGATTTAGGGATTCTTTAGTTGACAATTGGCTGAAAGAATTAGGCTTTATCCAAAAGACCAGGAATCAGCGAAAAGGAATGCTTGAGTTAAGATGACAGTCTTCTGTCTTTTATGTGATGCTATTCCAGAATCAGGGTGGAGAGTAAACCACATCATAAAAACCTCTTTACTGAGATTTTATCATTTGTAGGCATAATTCACTAGGCCCCCTTCAAAAAAGAATTTTTAGACAAAGAAAAGATCAGAGTTCAGTCCTCCTTTCCTTCCAATATTTTCTTTTGTTTACTGACCAATCCCACTTACGTCCATGCAGTGCTTGCGTTTCAGCTCTCTGTGTGTATTACCTGGAAGCATGTGGCACATGCTCAAGCACATGGGCTCTGGACACAGGCACACCTGGCTTCTGACTACACCTCTGCCCCAATCGGCCATGAGACTCTAAACACATTAGTTCCTTGATTTCTCTGTGCCTTGGCTTCTTCACCCTGAAGTGGGGTAAGTCTAAACACCTGCCTCATGGAGCTACTGAGAAGAGTCCCTGAGATTATGTCCCTCCAGAGATTAGCACAGAACCTGGTCCACGGTGAGCCTGGCTGAGTGAGAGCTATTGTTCTTAGCGGTTCCCGTTTCACAGATCCTACAGTACTTCGTAAATCTCTCTGCATAGTTTTAAAGTCCTGTCTTCTCTGTAGACCATGAATCTTTTTAAAATAAGAAACTCAACTTACGCCACTTTCTATCCTCAGCATGTAGCAGGACATCAGTGGATTCAGTACTCATTTACTAAATATGTGGTTAGAATCCTGGTGCACATATTTTGTGTTCTGCTTTCTTCACTGAAGGTTGTATTTTATAATCATTTTTCTCAGGTTTCATTATAATCTTCATTATTCATCCCTTCATGATTATTATTCAATCAATGGTTATTGAACACTGATTCTGCATTAGTAGTTATTCCAAGTGCTGGGAAATCTACATAGAATAGAACCAATTTAACCCCCTGCCCTCATGCCGCTGACAGTCTAGAAGGTGAAGACAGATGATACATATAATGAACAAGTAAAATATCTAGCATGTTAGAAGGTAGTAAGTGCTATAAATAAATTTAAAAGGGAGGGTGACAGGGAGTGTGGTAAGGGAAGACCCTTGGGGAAGGTGCCCTTTTTTGTTTGAATGGCTGTAGAACATTCCATAGAGCCTCCGTGTCATCATCCACCCGACCTGGTGAGGGGACTCCTTTCGTATCATCCACTCATGAACATTTGATTCTGTGTGGTTTCTTCCCTCGTGTAAGGGGAAGACCTGGAGATTCAGGGTCCAGAAACTTGGCAGAGCCTTATGGAAGAAGGCAGGGAGGGGAGTGTCCGTCACCGAGTGCCCGCTGTGAGCTGGGCAGGCACTGCATACACTAGGCACTTGCTCAGACATCTTTTCTAGTTATGACTCGAACCCTGACCTGTATCGGTCACGGTTCTCTAGAGAAACAGGCCAATATAATATATCTACATCTGTATTTCTGTCTCCATCCGTGTCTGTCTATCTATCTATCCAGGAAGAGAGATTTATTTTAAGAAATTGGCTCACATGATTGTGGTGATTGGCAAGTCTGAAATCTGCAGGGCAGGGCAGCATCCTGGACACTCAGAGAGGAGTTGATGCTGTAGTCTTGAGGCTGAACTTCACTGGGGAAAATGCCTTCAACTGATTGGATGAGGCCCCCCATACCGAATAATCTCCTTTCCTTAAAGCCAAGTGATTGTAGATGTTAACCACATCTACAAAACTCCTTCACAGCAACACCTACATTAGGGTTTGATTAAATAACTTGCTCTACAGACCAGCCAAGTTGGCACACAAACTAACCACAGCACTACTTTTCTCCTGATTTTACATCTCCATTTCTACTCTTGCCTCTAGCAATTCAGTCCCTGGTCTTTTGGAAATGTGACTTGAATCATGTATTCTCTGCTTTTAAATCTTCAACAGCTTCCAGTTTTACACACAACAAAATCTGAATTCTTCACTGTGGCCTATAGTCCCTCAAGATCTGGCCTGTCCCATTTCTCCATTTTTACCGTATACCACGCTCCCCCTTGTTCGTGTTAATGTTGCCTGAACAGGCCAACTTATTCCTATCTCAGGGCTTTTGCATATACTGTTCCCTCTGCCTGGAATGCTCTCAGGTCAAAATGTTAACTCCTCTGAGAAGCCTTCCCTGACCACCCGTCTGGAGTAGCCCCTGCCACTCACACTGGAGCTCATCACTCGTTTATTTCTTTTACTGCACTGTCACTATTCAAAATTACCTTGTTTACTTATTTTTGACTTGTTTCTTCTCTGTCTCTTCAGGTAGATTGTTGCTCCATAGGGCAAGGCTCCTTTCTTCCTTGTTGTATCCTCAGCTCCTGGAGCAGGGCCTGCCAGTCATCTTCACTGCCCAGATCCTGCCACAGACACTGAGCGAGGACACCTGTGGCCTCCAGCTCTCCACTCCTGCTTCTGGAACTGTTGCTGTGGCCACCACTGGAATGGAGCCACCTCTGTCTGGGCAGGCAGTCTGATTGGCTGAGCTGAGGTCGTATCAGGCCTTTGCTGTGGAGGCCAGCCATTCCCGCCTCCCATCCAGACACGAGGTTCTCTCACACCCTCTCTCAGTCAGTACGCCCCCACTCCCGACATCATCCTACCCTGCTTTCTGTCAGCTGCTTTCTATGGTGTCTACCACTAATTTCTAGTTATTTTTTCCTTTTCTGGAATGAATTCGTGTTCTGGAATATTTATTATTCCTATAAATGGAATCATACAGTATGCACTTTTGTGTGTACACATGTCTGGCTCCTTCCACTCAGTGTGCTTTTCAAGATACAGTCCTGGTTTTGGATGTAGCCGTACTTGTTTTTTCTCACTGTGGCATAGAATTCTGTTATGTGAGTATACCATAATTTTTTGTATCCATATTCCAATTGATGGCCATTTACAATATTTCCTGTTTTGGGCTATTGTGAATAAAGCAGCCAAGAACATTTAAGTGTGAACATTTTATGGATAGAAGAGCAGTTATTATTAATTTTTTTTTTGTACCTAGTTCTCAATGTTTGTTGGCATGTGTTTACCCATGAGTTCTGCTTCCAGCATAGTCTTTTCAAGATATAAAGCTCATCTCACTCCCCATCTGAAAGCCTGTTCTTGCCCTCCAGATATAGTCCAACCTCCCTGGTATGGCATTCAAGGCTTTTTGATACTGGCCTCAGCTTCTAGTCAGTTTTAACTCCTGCCTCACATCCTGATGAAACACATTTACCAGCTTACTGTTTCTGGAATGTGCTGGGCTGCTTTCCTCCTCTTTGCCTCAAATGCCTTTCCCCAGAGAGCCTTGATTCCTGGAAAAGCTGATACACATCATTCAGGACTGAGCTCAAAAGACACCTCCTCCAGGAAGCTGTCCTTAAATTTGCCAGGCACTTTATTGTACCCTCCATTGGGTGCATACTCTAGTATTAACATTTGGTATTAATCATGCTTTGGCATTCATGTTGTTAAAGCATTTGTTTCATTACATATATTTCTGTGATCATAGTCTGTCTCATCTTTTTGTCAGTGGGCTGTCAGAAGACAGAGAAAGAGGCTCCAAGTTGGGAAGTGACTGAATGCCACACAGCTGTAGATCTGCCTGACTGGGATTAAATGCTCTTAACACAAAATCAGTGTGCACAAATCAGTAGCTTTCATATACAGCAACAATAGTCAAGCTGAGAACCAAATTAAAAACTCAATACCTTTCACAATAGCAACAAAGAAAATAAATACCTAGGAATATATTAAACTAAGGAAGTGAAAGATCTCTATGAGGAGAACTATGAATCACTGAAGAAGGAAATAGCAGAGGACATAAACAAATGGAAAAACATACCATGCTCATGGATTGGCAGAGCCAACATTGTTAAAATGCCTGTACTACCCAAAGTGATCTACAGATTCAATGCAGTCTCTATTAAAATACCGACATCATTTTTCTCAGATCTAGAAAAAATAATTCTGTGCTTTATATGGAACCAGAGAAGACCCTGGATAGCCAAAGCAACCTTAAGCAGAAAGAACAAATCAGGAGGCATCATGTTACCAGGCTTCAAGCTATACTATAAGGCTATAGTAACCCAAACAGTATGGTACTGGCACAAGAACAGAGATATAGACCAAAGGATCAGAACAGAGAACTCAGATATAAAACTATCCTCATATTGCCGTCTGATCTTTGACAAAACAGACAAAAACATACAATGGGGAAAAGAATCCCTAGTCAATAAATGGTGCTGGGAAAATTGGATAACCACAGATAGAAAACTGAAACAGGATCTGCACCTCTCACCACTCACAAAAATCAACTTATGATGGATAACAGACTTAAATCCAATGCATGAAACCATAAGAATTCTAGAAAAAAATGTTGGAAAAACTCTTATAGACATTGGCCTAGGCAAAAAATTTATGAAGAAGACCCCAAATGCAATCACAGCAACAACAAAAATAAATAAATGGGACCTGATCAAATTAAAAAGCTTCTGCACAGCCAAGGAAACTATCACGAGAGCAAACAAACAACCTACAGAATGGGAGAAAATATTTGAATGCTATACATATGATATAGGGTTGATAACTAGAATCTATAAAGAACACAAGCAAATTAGCAAGAAAAAATTAAACAACTCCATTAAAAAGTGGGCAAAAGACATGAACAGAAACTTTTCAAAAGAAGATAGACTAATGGCCAATAAACATATGAAAAAATACTCACATCTCTAATCATCAGGGAAATGCAAATCAAAACCACAATGAGACATCACTTAACTTCAACAAGAATGGCTTTTATCAAAAAGTCCCAAAACAACAGATGTTGGTGTGGATGTGTAGGGATTGGAACACTCATACACTGCTGGTGGGACTTCAAACTAGTACAACCTCCATGGGAAACAGTGTGGAGATTCCTGAAATAAATAAAAGTAGAACTACCATTTGATTCAGCAATCCCACTACTGGGATTATCCAAAGGAAAAATAATCATTTTATCAAAAGGATACTTTTACGCAAATATTTATAGCAGCACAATTCACAATTACAAAGATGTGTAAACAACCCAAGTGCCCATCAATACATGAGTGTATTAATAAAATGTGCTGTATATATACCATGGAGTACTACTCAGCCACATACAAAAAAATGGTGAACTAATACCTCTTGTATTATCCTGCATGGAACTGGAGACCATTCTTCTAAGTGAAGTATCAGAAGAATGGAAAAACAAACACCACAGGTACTCACCATTAAATTGTAACTAATCGATCAACACTTATGTACACATATGCAAATAACATTCATCGGAAATTATGCAGGTGGGAGGAGGAAGGAGGGGATGGGTAGATTCACGCCTAAGGAGTACAATGCACACTATCTGGGGGATGGAAACATTTAGAACTTTGACTCGAACATTACAAAAGCAATTTAGGTAACCAAAATATTTGTGTCCTTGTGATATTCTGGAATTAAAAAAGAAAAACAAGAAAAACACTACAGCACAGCGTGGAGAATATACTAATTGGCATGCACTAGGTTAATCAAAATCAAGGGTTGGTGCTCAAAGGTCCTCTAGGGTCAGCCAGGCCATTGTAAGGAGAACAGCAGAGAGCATGGAGCTGGCCCAAAGGGAGAGGACATACTCACCAAAATGGGCAGAGTCTGCTCAGCCCTGCAAATTGTTACTGTAGGAATAAGGCCTCCTTGCGGCCACATCTTTGGATTCATTTTAAGAGAAGCCCAAAATATGAAGTTTTATATAAAATTTCCTAATTTTTGAATGTCGATAACTAAGTTATTTTAAATACAAGGTAATGGCTGTAAGTCTGGAGAAAAAAATTAAAAAAGAAAAATATAAATATAAGGTAAGACAATCAAAGTATGTTTTTGGGTTGAATTCAGGCCACTGTTCACTAACTTGTTCCTTGCACATAAACTTTTCTTATGCAAAATCTGCATTCTGACAATTCTTGCTTTGGAAGATTAAGAATAAAAATGAAAAAAATATTACTGCTTTGTCAGAAAAATGCGGATTCACTTGTAAACCAAGCCAAATCTAGTTTTTCCTAATGCCCCATTTGTTTGTTTATTCACTCATTATGTTCCCTGATAATTGCATTGGGCGAGGCCCAGTGAAGGGTATTGGGGGCATTGAGGTGAGTTAGACACAGTCCCTGCCATCGAGACACTCTAGGGCCAGCGAAGAGGAGAACAAAACACAGGCAGGAGCCAGTAGTTCAAGCTGCAGATATGGAGCCCGGAGGAAGGACCAACTGGCCCATTCTGGGTATATCAGAAAAGGCTTCCTGAGAGAGGTGACAGAGGAAGCAACGCTTAAAGGGTAAGTAGGAGAAAAGGAGTGAAGAGGCAGGGACACGACATTCCTTGCAGAGGGAACAGTGTGTGAGACGGGGTGGATGGGAGGCTGTGGGTCTTGTGGGGGAATGATGGGCGGGGTTCTGGCTGGTTAGGGGGACAGGTGTAGCCCTTTCTCAGCCAGTTGGGGGGTGTACAGCTAGAGGACATGTAGGAGTTCTGCCTTGGAGAGGGGATGAAGTCAAAGCTGGAGGGAGCGGACTCATGGGTTCTTTCACTGAAGATGTTAGGGAGGGAGTGGGGCCACAGCCAGGGCCAGAAAGGGAGAATCGGGTGGCCAGCAAAGCAGAGAGGCCAGAGTGGCAAAGAGGACGAGTGGCAGCCAAGACCGTTTCTCGAGGCAGAGTGTAGGTGGCGTTAGGGATTCGTGCAGGTTTGCACCAGTCCTGCCAGGGACTCTCAACCCTTGCTACACATTAATCACCTGGGGTCTTCTAAATATTCTGAATCTTTTAAACAATTTCCCCGGCCACATCCCAGACAAATTACATCAGGACCTTAAGAGGTGGGGCGTGGAATCTGGATTTTTAAAGCTTCATTGTGCAGACAGGGATGTAAGCCACCACTGTAAAGGGATGGGCCAGACACCAAAGGACCAAAGAATCATTCTCCACTGATTCCAAGTGACTCCTGCAGTTTCGAGCTGCACGAGGCTTGCTGCCAGATCTCAGTGGTAGCTGTTGACCTGCCATTTGTCCATTAATGTGGCTGGAGATTTGGTCCAGCAGGTAGATGGACCTTGGCTTTTTGTTCCCCAAATACACAGACAATAATCTTAAAAGCATTCTTGTCTTGGAGTGAAAGCCCAGCATGTCTCACATACAAAGCATCTGAAGAACACATCATGAGTTGGCTCTTTGTTTAAAAATAAAGCAATGCTAAGTATCACTTGGAAGCCAATTATGTCTTTTAAATAGGTCCTGGAAGCTAAAGACACTGTTCATTATTCTGAGAAAGCTGAGTCACTCTATTGTGGGCTTTAAGGACTGAGTTCATGAGTCAAATTATTCTGAATATAATAGCGCAGAACTGAGGAAGAAATAATACTTCATGTTTCTTTTTATTCTTATTAAGCACTCACTGTTCTATTTCCTCAACTCTTTTGAGAAGAACACCATACTCTGCTTGCTGTTTAGGTCCAACGCATTCATTTGCCCAACACATACTCACCAAGCGCCCACTCTTTGCCAGCACGAGACAGGCACCAGTTAGTGGGCAGCTCCCGACAAACTGACACGCATGGTTTCAGGAGAGCTAAGTGGAAAGAAGAAAGCTGGAGGAGGGGATAGAGCAAGCAGGGACGGGGCCTATTTTAGAGGGGATGTTCCGGGAAGGCCTCTCTGCAGAGATCTGAATGATGGGAGAGAGCGAGCCATGCAGATGTCTGGGGAAGAGCACTCCAGGCAGAGGGGAGAGCAAGTGGCATTTTCTCAGGACTGTCCTAAAAGCAGAGGCTGCAAAGGAACCTAAGAGCTAATGTGAATTTCTGATAAGGATCTTGATCAGACTGAGACTCAGGGAGGCTAAGGGTAAACTAAGTCAGGCTTTCAGTGGGCACTTAAAGCACCTCTGTAGGAATTTCAAAAGACCACCCTCTCTGGCAGCAAGTTACAGATAGATGCCCTTATCTGTGACTGAAACAGCCCCAGGCTGGCCCAGCTTGTAAGCAGAGTCCCCTCTGGGTTCCCCTTACTCCCTCAGGCAGGAGATCTTTGTGCAGTGCAAAGACTGCACAACTGAATGTGGCAGTCCTCATTGAGGGTCATTTAAAACAGACTCACCTGAGTCACAGAAAAAATGGCAACGTGGAATAGACATTCTTTTTCTGGTTACTTTTTATGGATTTGAAAACTCTCACCAAGAAGTCTGAAACATTTGTGGCAGGACAGATTTTACCTGGTTAGCTGATTAACTAAGCCAACCCCCAGCTCTCTTTGCTGTTCCCTTTCTTCCCCTTCAAATGCCTAAGCTGTTCGGAGTTCATTTCCTCCGTGGAAAGTTGCTGCAAGGCAGAAAGGAAGGCTCTAGGCTCTCAGAACTCTAGACTTAATAACACTGAGTCCTTACGGGGTGGGAGACAGGCTGAATGGAGATACAACGTTTGAAAGAAACATCCCCCTTATATTTATTCATTCACTCCATGCCCATCCTCCACTTCCGTGTTCTCCTCATTCACAGGCAGTAGTCCTAACATGCTATGATGTATCCTTATAGAACATGTAATGTTATTTGGGTGCATGGTTTTAAGTTACAAAAATGGTATTCTTCTGTAAATATAATTTGATATCTCACTCTTTTACTCATCACCAAGTTTTTAGCATTTATTCATGTTTTATATGTTTTAAGTGTGTTCCTTCTCATAGCTGATAAAATGTCTTGGTGTAGGGCTACCACATTTTACTTATCTACTACTCAGGATGCCTTCCACTTCTCATTTCCGTAAACAACTCCATGAAAAACATATTCACACATACCTAGTTATGATCCTGCTTAATAATGACTCTAGGAACATATCTAGGGGTGAAACTTGCACATATACACACACACCCAGTTTAGATAGCACTGCCAGAGGACTTTCCCAAATGGCAAAAATATCTAACTTACCACCAGTGTGCAAAAATGCTTCTGTTTCTCTGCATCTCACTACGACTTGGTATTATTCTTCTTTCAAAATTTTACTAATCTGATGGGAATAAAGTGCTATATTGTTTTAATTTGTATGTCTTTGGTTAATAAAGAATTTAAGAATCTTTTCATCTACTTATTAGCACTTTCTTGATTATACTTGTTGCCGTTTTTCTAAATTGGGTTTTCTTTGTTTCTTTGTAGGTATCACATGTCTGCTATAAACTCTGTGATTATCTTCTCCCAACCTATCTTTCCGTTAGCTTTGTCTGTAGTATCCTTTTATTGAACAGATATGTTTAATACTGATATAATAAATCCATCAATTTGTTTTTCTTATGTTTTGAAGTTTTGAGGTCTTATTTTAGGTTTCCCTCAACACTAGTTTGGAAAGATTTGTTCTAATGTATAACTTTTTAGTTGTATAGCTTTATACCTCATATTTAGATCTTTAATCCATCTGGAATCTAAAATCTAATCTGAAATCTGTCTAGAATTTGTATATAGTATGAGGTAGGAATTCAACTTTATTTTTCTTCAAATAGTGAACCAGTTTCCTCTGCACTGTCTATTGGACTGTGGATTAGGGGATTTAAGAAGTATAGACATTTACTCTTCCCCTAGACTGGGAATGATTTCATCAGGCTAAAGGAAGAGGAAAGCAGAGGGAAAGTGTGGAAAACTTAGACACTAATATGTTTCAGGGAGAGGGAATCTGCATCCTGCTTCTGTGGCAGAGGTTTGTAATGAGTCTAAGGAGAGAAGGATCTTCACTTCATAGACAGTCCCAGGTTCTTAAGCATGGGATAGGGAAACAGACTAACAGATTTAAAAAGTCCTGGAAGACAGAAATGAGGGATATGTTATTGTCAATATTTACAGAAGGATATGTAAATAGTGATGTCTTTTAATTAGTGAGGGATCATATGATCCCTCCTGCCATGCTTTGGAATTTAGATGTAATCCCAAGAAAATGTGTATATGGGTAAACTTTGAATTAACTAAGATAAACTTTTAATCATCTCAGAGAAAAGAAAGCTCCAGGTAGAGATTAGGCTCAATTATGGAAGATGCTCACATTATTGGCTAATGGGTGAAGTTCAAATATAAATCTTTGTTATTTCACTTTTGTCTTACTACATCAAACAATATGATGTCAGAACTAAACTGTTGATCAATTGCAACTGTATACAAAATAAGAATCTTGTATTCTTAAATATAAGAGTTGGACTAAGTTTCATAAATGAAGGAGAAATAAAATCTTTTCCTGACAAGCAAACAGTAAGTGTATTTATCACTATTAGACCTCCCCTACAAGAAGTGCTCAAAAGTTCTCTAAACACCCAAAAGTTTGATACTCACCAATGTAAAAAGTAAAAACTCACAGCTCTTATAGAACAATAACACAAGGGAGAATACAAAGCAACTAGGTAATGATCAACATGATGACTGGAACAATATCTCACTTATCAATATTAATATTGAGTGTAAATAATCCAAATGCCCCACTTAAAAGATATAGATTGATGCAACGAATAAAAAAACCCACAATTCAAATATCTTCTGTCTCCAAGAAATCCATTTAACTTGTAAAGAGTCACATAAACTCAAGATAAAGGGGTGGAAAAAAATATTCCATGCAAACAGAAACCAAAAGTGGGCAGGAGTAGTTATGCTTAAATTAGATAAAACAGACTTTAGGTCAACGACAGTAAAAAAAAAAAAAAAAAAAGACAGGGATGGTCTTTGTATAATGATAAAGGGATCAATTCAACAAGAAGATATTACAATCTTATATATACACCTAACACTGGAGCTTCCAGATTCATAAAACAAATACTACTAGACCTAAGAAATGAAACAAACAGCAACTTAATAATAGTGCAGGACTTCAATACTCCACTGACAGAACTAGATAGATCATCAAGGCAGAAAATCAACAAAGAAACATTGGGCTTAAACAGAACTCTAGAACAAATGGACCTAGTAAACATTTGCAGAATATTTTGTCTCCAAAGTGCAAAATATACATTCTTCTTGTCAGCACATAGAACATTTTCCAAAACAGACCATATGTTAGGCCACAAAACAAGTATCAGCAAAAAAAAAAAAAAAAAAGAAGAAAAGAAAAAGAAATCATACCATGTGTCTTCTCAGACCACAGTGGAATAAAACTAGAAATCATTTCCAAGAGGAACTCTCAAACTATACAAGTACCTGGAAATTAAACAACCTGCTACTGAATGATCTTTGGGTCAATGAGGAAGTCAAGATGAAAATAAAAAAAATGTTTTAAATTGAATGACAATGTTGATAGGAGCTACCAAAATCTCTGGGATACAGAAAAAGCAGTGCTAAGAGGGAAGTTCATAGTGCAAAGTGCTTACATCAAAAAAACAGAAAGATCACAAATTAACAACCTAACATCACACCTAAGGGAACTAAGAAAATAAGAACAAATCAAATCCAGAGCTAGCAGAAGACAAAAAATAACAAGATCAGAACTAAGTGATATTGAAACAAAAACAACAAAAAAATACAAAGGATCAATAAAACAAAGAGTTGATTCTTTGAAAGGATAACCAAAATCAACAGACCACTGGCTAGACTAACAAAGGAAAGAGGAGAGAGGAACCAAATAAGCTCAATCAGAAATTAAAAAGGATGCATTACAATTGATACTACAAATACAAAAAATCATCTGAGACTATTATGAATATCTCTGTGTCTACAAATTAGAAATCTATGGGAAATGGATAAATTTTTGGAAACACACAACCTCCTAAGCTTGAATCAGGAAGAAATAGAAATCCCGAAAAGACCAATAATGAGTAGCAAGATTGAATCAGTAATACAAAAAAATTTATCAACAACAAAAAAAGGGTCCAGGACCAGATGGATTCACAGCTGAATTCTACCAGACCTACAAAGACAAACTGGTACCTATCCACTGAAGTTGTTCCATAACATAGAGAAGGAGGGATTCCTCCCTAACTCATTTCCTGAAGTCAGTATCACACTGATACCAAAGCCAGGAAAGAGCACAACAAAAAAAGAAAACTACAGACCAATATACCTCATGAACATGGATGCAAAAATCCTCAATGAAATGCTAGCAAACTGAATCCAACAGCACATCAAAAAAATAATTTACCATGATCAAGTGGGTTTCATCCCAGGGATATAAGGATGGCTTAACATAAACAAATCAATAAATGTGATTCACCACATAAATAGAATTAAAAACAAAACCATATGATAATCTCAATAGATGCAGAAAAAGCATTTTATAAAATCTAGAACCCCTTCATGATAAAAATCCTTAACAAACTAGACATAGAAGGAACATCCTTGAAAATAATAAAAGCCATATATGACAAACCCACAGCTAACAGTATACTAAATGTGATAAAATTGAAAACATTCTCCCAAGAACTGGAAGAAGACAAGCATGCCCACCTTCACCATTTCTATTCAACATAGTACTGGAAGTCCTACCCAGAGCAATCAGGCAAGAGAAAGAAATAAAGGGCATCCAAATTGGAAAAGAGGAAGTCAAACTATCCATGTTTGCTAACAATTTGAACTTATAAATAGAAAACCCTAAAGACTCCCCTAAAAGACTCCTAGAATTGATAAATGAATCAGTAAAGTCTAAAGTTACAAAATCAATGTACGTAAATTAGTAGCATTTTTTATGCGATAATAATGACCAAGCTGAAAATCAAATCAAGAACTCAATCCCATTTACAATAACTGTAAAAAAAAATTACCTAGGAATATACTTAACCAAGTAGGTAAAGATCTCTACAGGGATAAATACAGAACACTGATGAAAGAAATTGTTGATGACACAAACAAATGGAAAAACATCCCATGCTTATTGATTGGAAGAATCAATATTGTTAAAATACTATCCATTCTGCCCAAAGTGATTTACAGATCCAATGCAAAACCCCATCACAATACCATCATCATTTTTCACAGAATTAGAAAAAAACATTCTAAATTTCATATGAGCCCAAATAGTCAAAGCAATCCTAAGCAAAAACAAAAAACAAATTGAAAAAACCCAAACGAATCTGGAAGCATCACAATACCTGACTTCAGATTATACTACAAGTCTATACTAATCAAAACAGCATGGTACTGGCTGGGCGCGGTGGCTCACGCCTATAATCCTAGCTCTTTGGGAGGCTGAGGCAGGTGGATTGTTTGAGCTCAGGAGTTCGAAACCAGCCTGAGCAAGAGTGAGACCCCGTCTCTACTAAAAATAGAAAGAAATTAATTGGACAACTAAAAATATATAGAAAAAACTAGCTGGGCATGGTGGTGCATGCCTGTAGTCCCAGCTACTCAGGAAGCTGAGGTAGGAGGATCGCTTGAGCCCAGGAGTTTGAGGTTGCTGTGAGCTAGGTTGACGCCATGGCACTCTAGCCCGGGCAACATAGTGAGACTCTGTCTCAAAAAAACAAACAAACAAAAAAAAAAAAACAGCATGGTACCGGTATAAAAGTGGCACACAGATCAATGGAACTGAATAGAGAACCCAGAAATAAAACTATACAGCTACAACCAACTGATATTTGATAAAGCAGATAAAAACATATACTGGGGAAAGGATGCCCTATTCAATAAATGGTGCTA
>CAUYSK010067442.1:0-23138 GCA_963575035.1 Avahi laniger | reverse complement strand
AAGGTGGCGTATGCCTGTAGTCCCAGCTACTCGGGAGGCTGAGGCAGGAGGATCGCTTGAGCCCAGGAGTGTGAGGTTGCTGTGAGCTAGGCTGACGCCACGGCACTCACTCTAGCCTGGGCAACAGAGTGAGACTCTGTCACACAAAAAAACAAAAACAAAAACAAAAAAACTTTAAGGATTAGTTTTCACCAACACAGAAAAAGGAGACAACATAAACTTCTCATCACTGCACACTTTAAGGGCATGACATTTCTGACATTTATCTGTTCTACACAGGAGCAGCGCCCATAAATGGCTTTTCCTCAGTAAGGACAGAAAAGTGCAACTTCCTTCTCTGAGGGGACTTCCCTGTGAAAGAGAGCCCGTTATGGGACTATAAATTTTTACGGACAACTGAAAATAGAAGTTTTCCAGTGAACTTTAGGGTTGGATAGTCACCTGTACATTTCCTTTGGAATGTCAGAAATCAGCTTGACCTACATGATTGGAAGCCACGGGTATTACAAAGACAGCTTAGCATTCAGAAGGTAATCAATAAGTGCAAACTGATTGATGGGCTTGGGGAGAGCCGCCTCTAGCAGACTCTCACCTCCTTTTTGCTTTTGACGGCTCAGGGCCCACAACTGTGTCTATTCATCTCTCAACACTTTTCTTTGCTCAAGGAAATTTGTGGCCTTTTTTTTAGTAGAAATTTTTTCTTAATAAAGGGTAATGGTTCCTGCAGGGGAAGCTTCAACTTTCCCGACTCATTTTATTGCAAGGAAATGTAATGGGTATCTATTATAGGTTAAGTGCTATGCTAGGCATTGGGGATTCTAAGAAGAACAAGAAACAATTTTCGCCCCAGGGAAATTTAGCAATGCAGTGAGGGAGATAAATATGTGTGCCTTCAGTACACCAAACTGCTGAAGACTGAAGACAGTGCTTTCCAGAAGTACAAGAGTGGCGACGCGCGGTGATATTTTACAGAGGTGAGATGTGTAAGTTTGAACCCAGAACATCACGGTTCAGACACCAGCTTTGCAACTCACTAACAATGTGTCAGGGAGCTGGTTGATTAACTTCTCTAAGCCTCAGTTTCCCGTTTGTACATCGTATCTAATTTAGAGGGTTCTTGTGGGAATCAAAAGGGAAAAACTAAGAGAATGTTTTTGATTGGCATACAGTAAACAGTCAAGAGCTAATGTTTATGGGGTGCCCCTTGCAGTTCTGATCTCTCTACTTGATTATGTCAAACAATCTATGGGGCAGATACTATCCCTATTTTGCAGATGAAACCAAGACTTAGGAGATTAAGCTGTTTGCTCCAAGCCTGTAGATAGTGAGTAGTGGCATGGGAATTTGAAACCAGGCAGTCTATTCACAGAACTTACACTCTTAACTGCTGTTACATACTGCATTCACTGGCACTAATAATGTCCTGTGGTCACACAATTGAAGGAGTAATTATTTAGAGTTGGATAATCATGGAAGACTTCCTGGAGGAATTAGACCTTGAGCTAGCCCTTGAGGTATGATAGAAAAACTTTAGTTTCTCTCTCTCTCAACTCTAGTACAAACACTTCCTGTTGTGTTAACACTGTGTGGATGGAGTCAGTATTTTGATTGTTTTTTGTATGCCCTAGGGTTAAAACTTATCTGCCAGCTTCCTCCTGATAGTTATTAAACTAGACAATACTACATTTCTCCAACCATCACATTTCACTATTCAATCCTGTGAATGACAGAGTCTCCCACAAGAGTTGTGGTGCACAGGAGAGGATGAGGGCGTCATCGAGGTCCTGTCACTCAGGGTTACGGCTTTCATCACCTTTGGCAGGTTGTGAAAATTGTGGATTAAAAGGGGGAAGAAGTTGAATTTGCTTCTCTAGGGCTGTTCCTAGTTTCTTTAAATAAATACTCTTGATATTGGAGGAAATGTCAAAAATCCTAAAACTTTGCAATCTAATCAAAATGACAACTTACACTCTGAGAACTCTGCCAAGCTATAAGTCCATCTGTTTACTTGTTGATAATACACACAGCACATGATTATGGGAATTAGTTCAATTTGTGCCCACTATGATTGTGTGAGCATATTCTTCTAAAATGATTGACAGCACACAATATATTGAGATCTTTTTATTCCCTGTATTAATATAATATGAACTGCGAGAAGATTAAAGCCTCATTTACATAACCTGAGATAAAAGGAGGTGAAATATTATAATTATCCTTTCAAGCTAAATTTTCACTGCTATTTGAATTAACCTATGCAAAGAGCAAGTTAACCCCAAGGAGAGCTGTTGCCCCATAAAATCTACTTGTGAAATCAGGAGTGTTTATAAACTGCTCAGTCAATTGGCCATTTGCTATTGAGATGCAGACTGCAAGTTGGAAATGATGAAAATGAACCAGAGATTGCTATGCTGCTGTAGGGCATTTTAATTTTTCTCCAATGATGCTCCATTTTTATTTGGGTAAAATGGACAAGATTATTATAGCTGGCCATGCTCTCTTGCTTTTTCAAAGCAGCGAGATGGAAAGAGCAATGGTCTGGAATCAGAAAATGTGGGTTTCCGTCTGAGCTCTGCTGTGTGCTCATTCTAGGACTATAGGAGAGTCTTTTAACTCCTCTAAGGTTCAGTTTGCTTGCATTTCAACTGGTCTAGATGATATCTATAGACTAAAATGCTGCGATCCTCAAAGAAAGCTTATATGTGCTTACCAGAGAGATGTATAGTTAATCTGGTATTTTAAAATTCCACTGTATCACATAATCCCTAAATTCTAATATTAAATTTAAAAAGCTGGAAGCTTCTGGGTTATAAAAACCAGAATGCTCTAATGCTTGTCTTTATTTTAGCATTAGGATAAGTAACAGAAAACAAGGAAGCTACAGCTTGTCTGATGTTTTGAATCTCATTAAAATTAAATAAATTATTAAAATAAAAATAATTAGTTATTTTGTGTGATCCTGAAAGTCACAGTTAAATCCTTTGGACTTTTCAAAGAAACCAAGTTCAAAACTCATTTGTCTTAGTTAAGTTTATCAGACCACCCCAAAAGATAGTGGTTTAAAATACAAACATTGCTTATTTCACAATTTCCGTGGGTCAGGAATCTGGGCATGGTTTAGTGGGGTGTTTCTGGTTCAAGGTCATGTGGTTGCAGTCATGATGTCAGCTGGAGCTTCAGTGTCACCTGAAGGCTCAATGAGGGGAGGGTTCATTTATGGTTCAAGTATGCGGTTACTGGGCAGATTTAGTTTCTCGCAGCCTGTTGGAATGAGGGCCTCGGTTTATTGCTGCCATTGGTGGAAGGCCTCTCTCAATTCTCCGCTGCGTATATTTCACGGGGCAGCTCAAACCTCAACGTCACTCTCCGCAGGAGCAAGAGAGTGACAGATAGGGAATCCCCAAGACAGGAGACTGCAGTCTTTCTAAAATCTGATCTCAGAAGTGCCTTCCTATTGTTTTGATAACAGTCTATGAATTAGAAGCAAGTCGACAAGTTTACGTCATCCTCAACGAGCGGGGACTACGTCAGGACGTGAATCCCAGGAGACAGAGACCACTGGGACCGTCTCAGAGGCTGTCTGCAACAACACTGAGTATTCTTTTGCCTTATTTATTTCAGGAAAGGAATTACAGATACTTATTCAGTATCTTTTACTGACATGGAAATAATAATCTTTACGATGAGATGCCGCTGATTTAAGGATGGGACATTTCAGTCCTACCCTTGAAAGATGTAAAATAGTGGTAATTTCAATGACTTTAGGGGATGGTGGATGTATGAACATGGATTATCAAATTATGTCAGGGGTATAAATGACGAAGCAAAGGTGGGTCAACTTGTAAACTGAGGTAAGGCTTCTAGGTCGGCTGCAGGTAGGTTGTAATCACAGTTTATCAATCTTCTCTTTGTTCAGAAGTCACATGAAAGGAAACTAGTATCTTTCACCTTCATTATTCCTTGTAGCTGTTTCTGTGCTAGGCATGGTGAGGAATGGTGTTATTTCTGGGCCAAAGAGCTAAGTGGACACCACCGTTTCTGTGTCTGCCCTTTTCTCCTTCTCATATTTTCTTCTTCTCTGCCAACCCCTGCTGGCAAGAAATGATCTGAAACCAGTAACTTGGAGTCACATCCAAGTATTAGCCCATCCAGTGATATTTGCATGTTAAGTTTGGCTCCGTGAAATGAAAAGCTTTGTCTCTGGTGAAGAAATTTCAGTGAACAGGTGGGAAAGATGTTTCTCTCCAGAGGGAGCCTGCAGAGGAAAGAGGCCTCGGTTCACACGTTTGGTAAGCAATCGCCTCTCCTCCTAAAGGTGAAGTCCTCTTTCTGTTTCCAACCAGTGTCATGGAGCAGTCATGCTGAGCTGAGGATCATTATATTTCTGGGACACGGCAGCTATAACCTCTGTTTCCTTTAAAAGAAAAACAAACCTAGTGCTTAGCTCTCATGCATTTTGGAGGAAAGAAGGAAGGAAAAGTATTTAGTTGCTGGAGAAGAGCAATTCTGTTTTTTAGCTGAGTGGAGATTTCTGAGACAGACAGAAATTGTGGGAAATAGTGAATAAGGTGGACTTGGCAATGGGGCTAGATGGAAGGAAATTGACATAAATTATATGCCATGTATTTCATAATTTTTAAATTTTCATTATCGAAAAGTATTATTTCCCATTTTTAAATGAGAAAACTTGGACTTACAGACGTTGGGTGATTTTCCACATCCTTAAAATGCAGATGGTGTTAGTCCCTGTCTCTCAGGGTTGTTGTGGGAATTAAATGGGTTAAAACATAAAAGCACTTGGCAAATGCCTGCTGTTATTATCATTACTATTACTGCTATTTCCCAAGGTCACAGAGTCAGGAATTATCAGGGTAAGAGTATGCACCTGACTCAATCTTTTCTGCTTCCTCTAAAATCAGCAAGTTGATAGTTAGGGTGGGAAGGTGAATTCAAGCAGGTGAGAGAGCGAGGAAGGCAGGCGAAGAGTGCTGCAAGTCACGGAGGACACGGCTGCGAGAAGGTTCATGTGACAAGAGCAACTGAAGAGTGGGACTCGATGTAGGCAGACATGAATTGCTGGAGGGTTTCAACAGCGATGTGATTTATTTGAATTTCATACGATATTGAGCGCCACGGGAGGATGTTGGGAGGGTGCATTTTTCTGGTCAAAGCAAGGATAAGGAAAGGTTTTAGAGGTGTCACTCTCAGCCTCTATTAATAAGGAAGGGAGGACAAAGTTTCCTTTTAAAAGTAAACCAAGACCTGGAATAGGAGAAAATAACAGGCAGGCAGTAACTTATGATGGGCTGAATAAACATTGGGCTACAAGATGCCTCAGTTCTTGGCCATATTTTCATCCTAGACTTAGAGTCCATGGTAAGTTCTGCAGAAATGGTGTAGTTGCCACCTGGGGATGGTACCTCAGCACTGCAAATGAGTGAATTTGCATGGAGCCACAAATCCAGCAAGACTTTCCAACACACCTTCCTGGTCTTATATTTGTAGTAATGAGGACCAAATGAGGTGCAGCTCCCTACAAAAGATTGCATTAATGGCATAGAGGAGGTTTGCAGAATTGGAAAAGTGAAATCACCCATAGAGGTTGGGTGGCTGTGAGCCTGACAGTGTGGTGAAAAAGTTTATGATTCATGACTTCGTGACTTGCACTGGGGCTGAGATGGGTGAATGTGTATTAGGGGCAATAGAAATCACCGCAAGGAGGAGGGAGGATGCCTGCAGCTACAGAAAGTCCTGAAGGGACTCAAACGGGCCTTTAATCTAAGCCGCATGTTTGGACTTTGTTTTGTGGGAGAGAGGGGTAAGTGCCAGGCTCCTGTTCTCTCCTCTGATTGTGGAGAGGGATGAAAAGTGTCCTCTGTTTGCATGTACTAATTGTGTCCTTTCCAAGAGGGATACTGCCTTCTTTCTGCAGGGCAACAATTGTCAAGATGCTAGGCCAGGGGAAATGTGTGATGTTTGCCTGTGCCTTCCTGACAGCCTACCAGACTGAGTGAGTGATCCCTTGTTCTCTGCTATGGTCTGAATGCTCATGTTCCCCTAAAATCCGTATGTTGAAGCCCTAGTCCCAGATGTGAAGACATTATGAGTTGGGGCTCCTAGGAGGTAATTAGGGTATGAGAGTAGAGCCCTCATGAATGAGATTGGTGCCTTAGACACCCTAGACAGCTGTTTTGTGAGAAGATGCTATCTATGAGAAACAGGCTCTCACCAGTCATGGAATCTGCTGGCACCTTGATCTTGGACTTCCCAAACTCTAGGACACTGAAAAATAAATGTTTATTGTTTATAAGCCATCTAGTTTATAGTATTTTTCGTTATAGCAGCCCAAATGGACTAAGATACCCTTCCTCAGGCCTAGGCAATTTCTGAGCTAATCTTGAACCAGATAGGAAATGTATCGACCTCCTCCACTCCCCTGCTGATGGGGTCTGGAATAAGTTCTGCTGCTGTGGGTACAGCATCACAAGCAACAAGGATAAGCCTTGCCTCAAACCTTTTGAAGGACACTATTTGCGGTATCCTGCTTGCTGGGTGTTTTCTGAATCGACAGATTGCTAGGAACCTGCTAGAATCATCCACAGTGTTCAAATGGAAACATTTGCTTTTGTTGATTGATGCCCTGTTAGATCCCTTCGAATACTGGCAACTGCTTGGACAATCGTACTTCATGTATATTTTCTTAGTTCTTGACTCTCCAAGTTAGGCTTTCTTGCCAGTTTCAGGGTTTAGGTTGCACAAATCTCAATATTCTGAAGGTACCAGAGCCCACTGGCATTATGAGAAGAATGACGAAGAACGAGAATAGCTTATTCTGGGCTTCCTAACCCCTCTCATATCATGATAACATCTATTCTGTCAAGGCATGCTGGGATAAGTAAACTGATCTATCTGGAAGTTCTGGTCTCCCAGGCTCCATCCTTGAAGACCAAAGAGATGAATACCATGCTACATTTCACACTGGTTGGGAAGTTGTGGCCTACTTTATCATGGACAATATTCAACTTATTTGAAGGATGTGTCCTGAGGCACCTACAGTTTTCCACAAATGAGTGTTTATAGGTGTGGGCTGTCATGGCCCCTCCCTTTTTTGATCACTATTTCCTACTTTTTCTGAACCCATCTTACTTAGTTCATTCATCTTCCCTCTGCTTCTTTAATTCCCAATTCTCTCCCTTGGCCAACTCCTGTCCACTTGTCCACCATCTCCTAGTCCATTTCCACCAGCTGCCATTAGGAGCACATTCCTTTGTCCGGAATGTTCCCTTTGATTCACTCTGCTCACCTGGGGGCTTTTGGAAGGCAGCATGGGGTTGTTTAGTTCAGTGGAAACAGCAAAAGATTTTGAGTCACGCTGCCTGAAAATTGAATCTCAGGTCCACTATTTAGCTTTGGGCATCACCTTTATATAAAATGGAATAATAATAGGTCTAAAAAGATAATATAGTTAAAAGAGTAGACACAGCTCAATAAATATATTATTATTAATTATATATCTACCTGTCAATAGTTAACACTGTGTTGGACTAGAGTTGGCATTCAGCCTCTAATAGAATTTGAAATCCTGACTTGGTCCTCTGCCCCCAACCGAAAGGTCTTGTGTACTCGAATTGCTATTTCCAAGTGCATGCATTAAAGTTCACTTTCATTACTTACATAAGGGATCTGGAGTGTGTTTATCCTTCTGTAATTCTAACAACCATGGTGACTTTGTGCCAGTCACAGTAGAATATTATAGAAGCCATAAACTGAGAGCAGCAAAGGGCCAAGTGACACCAGCAATGTCCTGAAAGGAGGAAGGAGCCAGAAAATCTCTAGAAAATTGATGTGAAAACTGTGATAACTGGGGTGATACTTTTGGCTGCAAAGCATTCTGGGATGTCAATAGCAGACAATCCAGAAAGAGGAAGAAGTTGGGCCGCATAGGATTGGGGTAAGGAAAAATGTCCCAGGATCTAAGCAGAGTGAAAAGGCCAGTCTTGATTTTCTCATCCAGTGCCTGCTTGGCTGCCCAGTGTGGTTCCAGCGTGGCTGTGCTGGTGTGAAAGAAACAAGATGGGTCACAAAATGAATGTTTGCATGCTGCCTGTGCATCCTGGCAGGGATACTCTGAATTTTAGGGCATTTAAATAACTTTGTTTAAGGTCAAACATCTTGCGAGTGGAAGAATGAGCAGTCATTCATGTCAGTCTGTCTTTAAAGTCAATTCTTTATTGCTACATCACACTGTCTTTCTCGCAGCAGCTGAGCCATCAAAAATAAGTTAAATTATATCCAATGAACTCTGCTTAATAATGTAGGCAAGAAGGTAATACACTTTAGGCACTTTAGACATATTTAAACATAAAGCTGACACTTAATCATGTAAGCTTTGGGTATCTGGATAAATCACTTAGGTGGACTAGACAGATAGAAAAAAGAAGCTATTTGCAATGCTTTATCATATCAAGTGGCATCCTAAGCAATTCCATCAAATATTGACTAGTCACTTTCAATTCTGTGGGGCAAGCAGCGACATCAGCCTTTTGCTTCTCTCTCCGTAGAGACCCATTCACTCGGTCTTGTATCTCTATAGAACCTCTCGGCCGATGTTTCAGATCCAAAAACTTTGTTTGTGGGCTTTAAGGAGATTATGCTTTTTCTTAAAACAATATCAAGGATATAAAAATTTTGGTAAATGAAGTTTTACAGATCCAGATCTGTAATTTCTGCAGCACTGTGAGAATGCCTTTGAAAGTAACCTGTGAAGTGTTGAACAACTGTGTCTGTTACAAGGTTATGGATACTTATTCTGAATTTTTTATCTGATATCATTGATTGGTCACTTCTGTTCTCACAACCCAGTTTTCCCCTTGAGTTGTGTACTTTTTTCCTGGCATAGTCTCAATTTCTTCAGCATTGCATTTTTGATTTGCCAGTGAAATAAAGGCCTGTGCTCCTCCTAAGTAATACTCTAGAAAATTTTTTCTTTTCCTTTGAAATACTTTGATTGTCTCTGAAATGATTCTGAGGCTCTATATAGTGTTCATTTCATTTGCCCATGGACAATTAGATAATTTTCTGAAAACACGGAATACTAAGGATGGTTACACACTCCTACTATTTAGCTTTAGAGCTAGCATCGAAGTCCAAATTCTACTGAGACATATTCTAAAGAGTCTTTCAAATCTATGTTAAAATAGCAAAGCAGATTATTTTAAAAACAGCCATTTTGCTTTCGAATGCTGTGTTTCAGCCATTTACCAATGTTTTCCTTCCTTCTTTCTTCTTTCCTTCCCTCCTTGATCCCTTCTTCCTTCCTTCCACGAATAGTCACTAAATACCTACCCTGTGGCAAACCTGTTCTAGTCTCTGGTATGTTTGAGGAAGAACAAAGTGGCCACTATGGCTGGAGCAGAGAGGATGGGGAGGAGATGGTAGGAGATGATGCCAGAGAGATGGAGAAATGATAGATAACAAGATCTTGCAGGGCCTTTCAGGCCTTCGCAAAATTGTCAACATTTGTTCTGATGAGATGGAGGCCATGGGACAGTTTGAGCAGAGGACTGACATCATCTAGCTTACTTCACTCTGTTTGTGTGTTGAGAATAGTCTGTAGAGGGAACAGAGGTAGAAGCAACAAAATTAATTAGGAGACTTTTGTAATAATCCAAGCAAAAAATGATGGATGTTGGACCAGTGTGGAGGTGGTGAGAAATGGTAAGATTCTGGATGTGTTTTGAAGATAGAATTGACAGAATTTGCTAATAGGGTGCATGTAGGGTATGAGGAGTCAGGGGTGATTCCAAGGAGTTTGGTCTGAGTAACCACAAAAAGGCAAGAGTTATAAAAGTTCAGTTTTGGACATGTTGGGTTAGCGATGCCTATTAGGTGTCTAGGTGGAGATGTTATCCGTGGAGTTGTATTTGTCACTTTAGAGTTGATGGGGGAGTTTGTATTAAAGGTAACCATTTGGGAGCCTTCCATGCATAGTTCGTATTTAAATATATGGAATTGCATAAGATCTCTAAAGAGGTGACTAATGATAGGAAAGAGAAGAAGTTCAAGGACTGTTTGGAGGTAGGGAGATGAGGAGAAGGCAGCCAAGATGACTGAGAGGAAGTGGCTGAGTGAAGGAAGCATTTCAAGGAGGAGAGAGTAATAAACTACGGCACATGCTGCCGTTAAGTCCATTGAAATAAGGATTGAGAACTGCTAATGGACAATTAATATTGAGAATGAGTAGGCATGGCAAGAACAGACAATTGTATTGAGGTGTGCTGCTGGAATGGGGGCAAAAAAGTAGGCTAGTTGCTGGAAGAGGACAAGAATTGAATATCTCAACTGTCATTCATATTTTCTAAGAGGACTCATAACCTATACATTCTATTTATTAACGCCGTGAGATTCACTGATTATCAACTTTGAGTTTTTAGGTCTAGAAACTTTTATGACAAAGGATTTCTGCTAAGAGAACATTTCTGTGCTTAATCAGACCATTTAGAACTTAATCTAATTAGGGCCCTGATAAGAAGCATTAAATATGTTTCAGCTATTTTGATTGATATTTTTTCATTAAATTACAAATTTATTTCTTCAAAAGTATTTATCAAGCACCTACTATGTATGTGTGAGTCAATCGCTATATACAGAAAGACAGGCGAGGTGTAATGTTGAAAGGATAAACATGTAAACAATTAATGACAGCGCAAATCAATTTGGCCTGTACTGGAGGTACATTCAAGTCTCTGTAGTCACAGTAAATAGCAGAACACAGCAGAAGGAGCAGCAGAAAGACTTATAGGGGGAGAGATGGGATTTAGACCTCGAACAGGAAGTTGGCCTAGATAATGTTGAGAGGTCCTTGCAAAGTTGAGCTTCATGAAAGTCATCAATGCAATTCCATCTTCAGGCACGAGGAGTCAGGCTCACATATCTATGGGAAAATATTTATCAGGATACTGGAGACAGGTTGTGCTCCCCTGTGGGTATTGAACAGGGCTAGAGTAAGGCTAATTCGTGCGCTATGCATTGCTCAACAATGGTTCCTCCAGTCCCTAGCATGGCTTAAAATCAAGAGCGTGAGGGTCTGTTAGACAAATCCACTTATCAGTTAAATGCTAGTCAGATCCAATCAGCTGTGTTTACACTGGAAGGAAACAGAAACTCTCACTCTATGAGATAAAAATGAATGTGATTTCTGATGACACCTTCAAACACAAGTTTTAAACTTTCGCTCCTCACCATGTTCAAGAAAACATTTTTTTGGGGGGCAGTGCACATTGGAAGTCAAACACACCAAAAAAATAATAATAAAAAATTCCACTGAAGTTGAGTATGACAATGACATAAGCATGGACTTATTTTGCCTAATGGTTAATCCAGGGCTGGTGTTTAATGCTGATAGAAAGCAACATGAGTCAGATTTGAAACATGGTTTAAGGAGACTGTTATTATGTGTGGCTGAGCCTAGGACGGAGGCCAGAATAATCATGGCATGGGGTAATCTGAAAGGGTACAGATCTGAGTAATGACAAACCATTTTTCCCTCTTGTATGCTAAGAGCTCATGTCCTGACAATTACTCCTTTGGAGGACAATACCACCACCACCCTCCCTCCAACTATAGGAAGAAGAGAAATTAACTTTTTATAGAAAGCTTACTATATATTTGACAATGTGCTAAAACTTTATCATGAATTATGTCATTGGATCCTCATAATATATTTATGATGTCAGGAATATTGCCAGACATACTTTCCAGATGAGGAAATCAAGATTCTAAGAGGTCAAATGGAGCAGGGATGTGAATCTAGGTGTGTTTGACTCAGTCTCCTCGCTACACAGTTGTTATGTCCACAATGCATCTTTGCTGCTGTAGTGTAAACTCAGCAGAATTGCATCTAGTTGCCCTTTGCAAATCTCCTGATGTCTAACATAAGATCTTGAAGGTAGTAAGTTTGTTGAATGAATGAATGGAGCCAGCAACTGCAATTACAAACAATTTTTCTCGTAATTCCTAAAGTATTTCATTTGTAATGGAACTCTTAAAAAAGGGCAACGATAAAGAAATAAAAGACTGATTATCTAAAATGTTATTTTAGCCATCATCTTATTTATTTTCAATATTGGTCTGGGATTTCTCATTTAGAAAGGGACAAGTCTCATTAAACAAGAATCCTGAAACAACCAGCATGCGATATATATGTGTATATATGCATATTCTTTCATGTGGTGATGCTTCGTGCATTTAATTTCTATCTCTAATAAAGACTGAAGTTGTTTAGTGACCTAGAAATTAAAAATTTTTTCTGTACCAAGACAAAAATTATCATTTCCAAACTGAGTGTGAATAAATGTTCCCTGGTTATTACTTTAGTTCTTCACTAGTTGAATGTCAGAAATTTGTATTTTCCAGATTAATTATTAGTCTAGGCAAAGACTATGTGCTGTCATGCTTCACAATTAATACTCAGACTGTTTTGAAAGAAAGATAATTTGGTGTTTTGAAAGGGAGATAATTTTGTATTTTCTGGCTCATTCTTCAGGGATAAAAATAAAGTAGAGAATATGCACTTCTAGATTTTATTGCAGCAGAGACAGCAGTTGATTAATTAAGTTGTCACCTAACTATAAACAACCCATGCCAGTTATTTTACAACTTTAATAAAGTTTTTGAAATTTACATCAAAATTTTAATCAACATTACATGTATTATTTATAATACCCGAGTAGTATCAGTGTAGTATATTTATAAGCATTGTGCACTGGTGCAGAATTTCAAACTTGATTCTTCATTAAATTTTAATTCCTGAACTTAGCTGCTCTAGGTGAACATAGATAGGAAATAACAAAGTCCTCACCCATCTTGGAGATGAAAATGCTTCCCAGGCAGTTCAGGGTTTCCTCAAGCCCAGGGGGAAATGTCTAATGGGCACCCCCAAATTCCCCAAAGACTTTGACACTTCCTTTCCATTTTTGCCTATTGGATTGCTGAGTTTACCAATATTTCTGTACACTCAGCATTGTTCCAGCTAACTAGGGGTAAAAGTACTTTACAAAAACACCAAATACAATGGAGGAAATAGATTATCCAAAGTCAAAGCATGATGGGAGAGAAATTCAGGAAACAGCAGGAAGGGATTGAGTAGGTGGAGGAATATATCTGACACATAAAAAATTCATGATGAGCCTTCCTAAGCTGCTCAAACAAAAAATGATTAAGGCAAAACTAATGTGTTCATGTCATTTAGAGGAGGAAAGACATACTTTTTAGAGCTGACTTTAATTTTATTCTTAGAATTTATGTGAGGGGAAGGGAATGTGGGAAATGCAATTAAAATAAAATTTTCGTTCAACATGTGCTGTTTAGATTGGCACTCATATTAATTCAAAGAACAGGAAGATTATCATCAAATATTTAGCATCCTTTTGTGTGAGTATAACGAGTTCAGTAAACACAGTCTCTAACTTTTTGGAGTTATCTCTCTAAGGCAGAATTAAGATACGGGGGCAGAAATCTGACCATTTAGAGACAGGGACAATATTCGCTATGACTTGAGATAAGCAGAATAAACAAACCTCTACTTATGCAGAAATTAGGCATGCTGGCTTGAAAAGCAGAACTTTAAAGCCTGAATATAGCACAAACATGCCTTCCATGGGATAATTATGTTGCTCATTTAAAAATAGCTTTGAAATGACTAAGACCCCTTTTCAAAGATTATTGACACCTTGGTTAATATCGAAAAGCCAAAAAACTGTTTCTCAAATTTGCCAATAGGCAAATAGCTTCACTTTTGGATTAAATAATAAACACTTTTCCTAAAAAGATGCAACATAAATAATGCCTTTGCTTTTTTTCTAATTTAACTGATTAGTAACTACTGAATGCTCTAAGGATGTAACGATTCCTTCAAATTTCCAATGCAGAGGTTGACTGGACATTAGCAGGTTGTGGGTCACATGGCCCTGGAGATATATTAATGGTTTGTTTGGCCCGGAAAAAGTGTTTTTGATTTTCTGTTAAAACAAACATTTAAAAATTGTGACATTTTGTCCAAATATCTAGATTTATGGTTTCTCTTGAAAAATGCGTCTCTATTTTCACATAGCCCTGGATCAGGGGGAGCCAAGAAATGGCTGCCTTTTTAGATTCTGAAATTCTCCAGTTTCCTGATATTTCTCAACATTTTTATCATTATTGTTCTCCTAAGGAACCATTGAAGATATTTTTCCCCCTCCTAATTGCCTCTCTATCTCCAAAAAGTTTTAACATCATGAATATACTGTATATCTGTTGAGGTAAGGTGGCCCTTTGGAAGACCACAAATGATTGTTCTACCTAAGGATTGTGTACTCTCAAGAACCGATTCTTGCCCCCTTGGGAGTGATATCACCCCCATGGGGAACGCATGCTGCTCTAAACCCTGTGGTTCTTCAACACTGAGATGGTGTGTGTTTTGTGGGACTGAAAATAAAGTATGACAAAATTGGAGCGCCATAAATCCTACATTTCCCCTGCTTTATTCTTTAAAATCCTGGCCTCTGTAGATGTTTAAGCTTGCAATCTCTGATTCGTATGGGATATAAATAATTTCTGAGACCTCTAAGGGCTTATAAGTTAACTCATTTGTCTGAATACTTTGTGCTAGATGGTCATGGCCCTGTAAGCTGAGCTGTAGAGTGGTCATTTGTTTCGTGATTTCCTTAGATGAATGCAAGATAGGTGCTTTTTATTTCAGAAAGAAGATGATTGGGAATGTATTCTGTTCTTGATAAAGTGAATTTCTCCATTTAACTGATCATGGTTGTGTTCAACAAATATTTATTGAAAGTTTCTCTTACGCTCAGGCAGTGTGCTAGGTCATTATCACCAGCGGAACGCTATGCATCACGAGCTGAGCACAGCGATGGCTTTGATCATGAGATTCTTCTTTTGGCTCCCCAGTCTCGCCATTGGAGTGTTTGGTAAAAGTTATTAATGAGAGATTTTAAATAATCAACCAACCTTTACATGTTGAAAATAGAAGTGTCAGCAAAAGTAGGAGAGATCTAGTGATTTGCTGATCATTGATGCGGATTAGTATGTTGATGCAATTCATCTGAGATATGTTTTTCCTTGTGAGTGAATCTTGTCTGTGTATTGAGACAGAGCAAGAAGGTATGTAGCAGTAAAATGCTAACAGTAGGAATTTAGATGTTAAGAAGATGTATCTTTTGATCTCCCAAAAACAAAGGTAGAGTTTAACTACTGCAGTTCATTAGGTAATTAGAAGATGGGCTAGATCTGAGGGTAAGTGCTGGGCTGGATGCACAATACCCACCAAGAGGATTTTGTTAACTGCTATAGATGGAATGTTTGTGTCCCCCAAAATCTATATGCTGTAATCCTAACTCCCAATGTGATCGTTTTAGAAGGTGATACCTTTGGAAGGTAATTAGATCATGAGGCTGGTGCCCTCATGATTGAGATTATGCTCTTATGAAAGAGATGTGGGAGAGCACCCTCATCCCTTCCACCATGTCAGGACACAGAGAGAAGACGGCCTTCTATGAACCAGGAAGTGGGTCCTCATCAGACACCTTGATCTTGGACTTCCCAGCCTCCAGAGCTGTGAGAAATAAATTACTCTTGTTTATGATTCATTTAGTCTGTAGTATTTTGTTATGGAAGTCTGACTTGAATAAGACAGAAATTGGTACTAATTAGAAGACATTGACAGTATAGATTCCTGGGTCCTGCTCTGTAGATTCTGGTCAGATGGGACCAGAACCTACTCAAATGTAAATCACTGGACTAGATAAATTCTTGAGATTGCAAGTGTCAGTCCCTGAATTTCTCAGGTGGAAATTCACCAGGTTTTTGAACTAGCTGAATATCTCCTACCAGGTGATACCTGGTCCCATATTATTTTGACGCTTAGCATCTGTGAAAAGAGGTAAGCAATACTATTTGGGGAGTTTGGTTTTTTTGTCTGTGTGTACAGTACTATCTCTTACAGAAGTGTAGGTGGTAGTATGAGTGAACCAATTATCAGTTTTAAATAGAATAAGTGTAGGTGGACTGCTATTACAATTAAATATTATATAATGACTCAGTTGCAAATGGCAGAAATTCGATTTAAATGGCTTGAACAAAAGGGAGACTAGTTAGTTCACATTTTTGAAAAGAAGATATTTGGATCCAGGTATTAAATAATTAGAATCTGTCTTTCTCTATTTTTCGTTTCTGCTTTCCTTTGTGATGGCTTCATTCTTGGACTGGATCCTTCAATGGTGGGGTAAGATGGCCTCCACAAGCTCTGGGTTGACAAATCTACTGGCTTAGGAACTCCATGGCACAGAGTTTCTCTTTCATAAGAGACCCAACAAAGAGGCCAGGGAAAGTTCTCATTGGTCTGTTTGGGTCATGTGATGATCCGAGAACAAATCACTATAGCTGAGAAAATCTGACTTTGATTGACCTGACAAGGGTCACATGTCCAGTTTGTGGTTAGGGATTGTACCAGCTCAATCTGAAACATGAGGGCTGTTCTCCAAGTGAAAATAGGGTATGGTTGCCGAAAGTAGGGGAAATGATTATTGGGCAAACAAAATATTCACCACAGCATCATAAACAGTGGCAAATATCATCATTGGTGAGTTTTCTGAGATAATAAAATCTGCCTTTAACTTAAAGAGAACAAATTACTCTATGGAATAATGGAATAATGGAATCTTTTTCCATTATTGTTCTTTTTTCTTTTTTGAGATGGAGTCTGGCTCTGTTGCCCGGGCTAGAGTGCCGTGGCGTCAGCCTAGCTCACAGCAACCTCAAACTCCTGGGCTCGAGCGATCCTCCTGCCTCAGCCTCCCGAGTAGCTGGGACTACAGGCATGCGCCACGATGCCTGGCTAATTTTTTCTATATATATATTTTTCGTTGTCCAGATAATTTCTTTCTACTTTTAGTAGAGACAGGGTCTCGCTCTTGCTCAGGCTGGTCTCGAATTCCTGACCTTGAGCCATCCACCCACCTAGGCCTCCCAGAGTGCTAGGATTATAGGCGTGAGCCACCGTGCCTGGCCTCATTATTGTTAATGAAAGATCATTTTCAAAATCATGGATTTACCTGAGGAAAAAACAAAGTTTTCCTATTCTAAAACAATAATCAATTGTATACTAAGAAACTGACTTTGTGGTCTGAAAACATTTTTAACATCTTTTTGGTGACTACTGAATTTGAATGAAAGAATATTCTTTCCTTTCTTGCAAGATGATCAGTTTGAAAACTGAGGAGTTTGACCCCTAAAGTGAATCAGGACCTGAGAAGTCAAGAATGTCAAGGGCTAGCAGGTACCTGACGAGGGCAAGAAGCCAAGAGCTGAATAATTACACTCTCCGGAAGAATGAATGATAACAATAAAATAACAGATGGTCATCTGATCAGGGATGACAACAGGGCAGTTAGAGGACTCCAGTGGGAGAGAAAAATTTTTTGTATACCTTTTTATATTTTTGATATTTTCATTTTTAAGTGTTTAGAAATTGGTAAATAAAATTTAGAAAGTTATTGGGCAATGGCAAAAACTTCTGCAAGTTTTTATGTAAGCACAACACAGTCTAGTGCCTCTGCTGTGCTGATTTTCTGATTCTGATCCTGCCTCTGCCTGCTGCACACGCTAGTCAGAGTTTTCTGGAAGCCTCAGACTGTGCCTCTGGTCAGTCACAAGATTCCTCTGTGTAGGATACACCAGAAACTTCCAAGTCAGTCTTCCCAGGTGTAAACCTTAATGATGATTCTTTCTTCAAGGAGAGCAGAACATACAGAAGCCTGCATGGCATTCTGGTGAGGTATTTGACACTGAAAAGGGAAAAATGACAGGTTAAAACATCCTCGGCTCAGAAGTTCTGCTAAAAACTTGAGGAATTCTTCAGCTTACAGCTACTTATGCTTTTTCTTACTCATAAAATTCTTCATCTCCAATAAGAATTTCTCTGAAATGATGCTAATTGAAGTAGACAAAAAAAGAAAACCCAGAGCTCTGATCTGTATATGCTATATAGGGATATCTTGTTTTCAAAAAGATTTCTAGAAAACTGAGGCTGCTAGGAAAGTCTGCACACACAAAGGTTAGTTTTCAGTTATGCAGAAACATGGTCAAACATAAGGATTCATTTGGGAGGATTCCGGGAAACTGAGGCTTTCCTGGCAGGACTGGTGGTTACTATGGTTTCTTGGGCTTCCTCAGATGTCCTCTGCATTTGAATCACTGGCATTTGAATTCCATGGGCCACTGCCTGATTGTATTCTTTTCTTTTACTTTTTCCTGATATCACATACAAAATATCAATAACGTAAATTGATGAATGAAACTAAAGTGATTTGGTGGAAGAGGCAAGAAAACCCCCCACCCAAATTAAATCTGTGTTTGAAAAATATATTTGTTGAGGAGGGACATGCTGGCTCTGAAACCCTCTTGGAGGTGTGCTGATGAAGGGTGGAGTTAACCTTGCTTCCTGTTTTTAAGCCTGAAGAAGTCCTCACAGCTGAGAAATCATATTTAATTTTATTTTCTATTCAGAGCTGATACCTGCTTCTCCCTGTCTTTATTTTGCAGGCTCTCTGTTGATCTGGCACAAGTGTGCAGGTTTTTAAAAATGATGATGTTATCTGTTTACTATTCAGATGCAATTTTAAATGGTTTGGCTCAGCACATTTGAATCAAAAATCCTATTAAAGATGCAATATTCCTCTGCTACCTTTTTGCCAAGAGCATTCACATGGCATTCCTTTCTCAGTCGGAATATAATACTGTATACCTGTTCAGAGTGATGTGATTTCCAGTATTGAATTTGCAGTCGTGAAACAGGCTGTTCACCTATCATGGAAATTTGGTATTCATGCATAATTTTCTCCCTTACATTTACAAAATACATTATTAGCCACGTGATTGTGCCCTTGCTCTGCTCTACAGACTTTTCATTTGAAATCTTCCAGCTTTTTATTTTTGCTCCTACCATCTGATAGAAATCATGAAATTGCTGAGTTAAGATAAACACTCTCTGTTTCTTTCTTCCTTTTTTTTCTAAGCATGATTGGAGACGGATAGGAATGGGTGATGAAGGAAGAGCAACTTGATCATTTAACTCTAAAATAAAAAGTTCTGACCACTGGCTTGATGAGAAGCATGTTTAATTTTAAATATTTTGCATTTATTTAACTGCATAATTGTACGGTTAAATGAGCTATAAGAGAAAGAACGCAGCTGAGATCCGGGATCAATTTTAGCCAGTTCTAGAACACGGATGGCAACATGAGGCTGTTTGAACTTCTTCAGAGGGCATTGTTTATTAAGCAAGGCAGACATTCTGCTTGGACAGCATTTTCTAATTACAGAACCTTCCCTGAACTACCTAGAGATGGAATCCGACACCACACATGCATTCTGGGTTACGCCAGTCAGCCCAAAGTCAGCAAGTACAGCCCTCCGCCTTACTTTTTCGGTGTGCCGCAGCCTACTATTGCTTCCAAGTGCATTTTGACATGTTTTCTGTGTGGGGAATGTGTGAGCGAAGGCTGCCTGCAATAATTGGCCAGCCGCGATTGCCTGCGTGAAGCTGCAGGAACTCACCGTCGTCAACTGCATCAACTGAAATATAGTTATGTTGCTGTTGTTCACAAAGTGTGTGAGTGTGTGTGCCTGTGTGCATATGTGTGTGCTTGTATGCTTGTAGTGACACACATATGTGGTTATTTGGGACATCGGTTTTTAAAGTTGGTCAATATTTAGAAATCTAGAACTAAGTCATAACAATACATTCATTGGGGAAGAAAACTCACCTAGGTTGCCTTGAAATGTGGGATAGACTGTTAGTGGGGTATTCACCATTCTTTAGGTAATAGTTGAGCAATCCCAGTGGTGATAATTATAAGAACAACAAATACAGTTATACAAGCAGGCAACACTTAATGGTTATAGCACTTAATGGGTGTGCTAGTCATGTGGTATGGGTCAAATGGATTATCCTCTTTGTGTCTCAGTTTCCTCAACTGTAAAATGGAGATACTAATTGCACCTAACTCTACCAGTTTATCCATTATCAACCTGGTGCATCTTTACCACTTCCTCAATTTCCTGTGTATTGCAGAGTATCCTAGAATATCCTTTCATGTACGGATTTGTGGAGAGTCTGCCAAGGAGAGACACTTGTGTAAGATTTTCCATGAAGAAGAACAGAAGAAGCCATTATCTTTCAAAGAGGGTGGTTGCAGGCAGACGACGTGTGGGCAGGCAGATGAGGAAGTCAAAACGGCTGTCAGATGAGTCTGCTGAGAATCACTTATCTCAGGGCTGCTGGCAGAGAAGCCAGTGAGAACATCACTGAGGCCCTTACTATGTTCATGGATGTATGGGTGTGTGCTGAGTTCCAGCTGCATAGATGCAGCCGGCAGAAAAGGTCCCGTGGCTTTCCTCAACTGTACTGCTCAGTAGCCTTTCCATTACAATTATTGATACTTAGAACATGCAAAGCAACTTCCCCTTCTATTTAAACAGTTTGTCCAAATATCCTCTTTGACAGCAATGGGAAACATAGGTTTGGTTTGAGGATTAACATATGTGTGTACACATGCTTAGAACAGATTCCGGGACGTCGGAAGTGCTATATAGGTGTTAGCTAAAATAAGTATTTAAATTTCATCTTTAAAAGAAAATACATTTGCTAATAAGATATTGACAATTCATAATTATACATTTTAGAGAGTTAAAAATAGATCTTGCAGCCTCACTTTTGCGACAACATTAATAATGGTGGGAACATTTCTAAATTATATTTCTTCTAAAAATGGAGAATTGAATAAGGTCTCCTCCAAAATAGAAACTTTTCAATTAAACTTGAAGGATTTTAGCAAATGCCACACTCCTGCTCGAAGGCTTCCTTTCAACCAGTTCAATAATCTTAGAGATTCATGGGTAGCTGTGGAATTTACATCATGATATAAAAATTCAAAATGGTGGATGGGGCGTAGACAATTCCATGCAAACCCTGGAATTTTTGTCATTTGTGATGGTGACATTTTTCGAGTGACATCCCTGTAAATACTGAATAATAATATGTCCCAGACAGAGCCCTCCGGGGACAGGAGAAGAGAATGAGAATGGAGCAGAATTAAAACTGACAAGAGTGAGAGACGACATGTAAGATAAATAACAGGCGCAGCTCTGTCAGACAAGCACGGGCTGCAGACATGTTCAGATGATGGCATGACTGATGGAATCAGCTCTGGAGGAAATGTCCAGTAGTGTAGGAACAGATCAGTATTGAGAGATAAATCATCCTGAAATCGTACGCTGCTATCTCAACACTAATGGGGTTGAAAAACAGCACAGTTTTGAGGGAGGTCCTGAGATAATTGTTTTCTAACAACCTGTTCTCGTGTATTGGCAAGAAAGTTAAATCAAACTCAGGACAGTATTGCCAGACCGCTGGTGTAAGGACTGGGAGAGCAATAGATTTTCACCACTGAAGTGGAATTTCAGCAGTTCTTGGGCTACTTGCCAATCTAAAGGTGAGCAAACCGTGTGGTAATGCCAAATTGCCACCTCACTGTCCTGTTTTCCTCTTGAATTTTCACTGATAATCCCCAGAGGAACATCGTGGCTGTCAGCCCATAGCAGGACTGGGACATTGGGAAAATCTTTTTTTAAAGAACACTAACTTTAGTGAGCAATTATGTAGGAAAGAGAAAATTGAGTTGCTATTTATTAAGTGTCTACTGTGTGTGTGGTGGGCACAGTGTTTAGCACATATTAGCCTCAGGAATCCCAAAGAACGCAATTAGGTGGACCAAACATGAGCTGAATCAGTGAAGATGCATTAAGTAAAGGCAAAAAGGCAGAATAAAATCCTATGAGCTGATGAGTTCTCTGCTCCTAGTCTCGCTGGGACTGGGCAAGCGTTTGTCCACGTTGGAGGAGGCATCATCACGCAAGGGGCCTCTGCAGGCCCTGCTAAGCATGAGAGTCTGAGCATTATGGGCTATTCTCATGTGCTTCTCATAGACATGGAGATAAGCTCAATGACAATTTACTTTCTATTTTAATCTGGGTGACTGTGTTGGGTTGGCCAAAGAACTGATTTGACAGCACTCGAAGGAGATAAAGATAGTGGTTCTGGAGAGCACATTTTCCACAGCACATTTCTGTATTTTCGTATGGCACTTTTGGCACTTTGAAATGCTTTTCATATCTAGGAATGTCACAGTCACATAATAGGTACTTTTTGGTTTTTGGAGATATTTTATACAGCTGACCCTTGAACAACGTGGACTTGGACTGTGTGAGTCCACTTACACGTAGATTTTCTTCTGCTTCTACCACCCCCGAGACAGCAAGACCCACCTTCCTCCTCCTCTTCCTCCTCAGCCTACTCAATGTGAAGACAGCAAGGATGAAGACCTTTATGATGATCTGCTCCCACCAAACGAATAGTAAATATATTTTCTCTTCCTTAAGTTTTTCTTAATAGCATTTTATTTTCTCTAGCTGACTTTATTGTAAGAATATAGTATATAATCCATTTAACATACAAAATATGTGTTAATCAGCTTTGTTATTGGTAAGGCTTCTGGTCAACAGTAAGCTATTAGTAGTTACGTTTTGGGGGAGTCAAAAATTATAATTGGATTTTCGATGATGCTGGTGGTTGGTGCCCCTAACCCTCAGGTTGCTAAAGGGTCAACTATGTGTATAATATATGTATATAACATATAACTTACATATATAATTGCATATATATTTATAATTACATATACATATATAATTATATGTAGATGTAATCATACATATATGCAATTATATATTACATATAATTATATGTATCATATGTTAACATTATATAATATATGTACTATATAGATATAAAATGTAAGGATGGATTTATAAAATGAAATCCATCCATATATAAATCTCTCCATATATAAAATATAAAGGTTGATAAAAATAAGAAACACATATTCTTTTTTTTTTTTTTTTTTGAGACAGAGTCTCACTTTGTTGCCCTGGCTAGAGTGAGTGCCGTGGCGTCAGCCTAGCTCACAGCAACCTCAGACTCCTGGGCTCAAGCGATCCTCCTGCCTCAGCCTCCCGAGTAGCTGGGA